>JADZMA010000257.1:0-39252 GCA_020796225.1 Arion vulgaris
GAGGATAGGAAAGTAAGAAACAATTAGTAGAAGGAGAGAACAGAAACATTATAGATCTGTTGTTGAATATGTATGTGTGTTGTTGAAAATGTATGTGTGTTGTTGAATCCTGTATGTCTTTGTTAATCTGTATGTCTGTTGTTGAATCTGTATGTGTCAGACAGGACACAAAGAGAATATAGATCTGTTGTTGAATCTATTTGTGTCAGACAGGACACTAAGAGAATATAGATGTGTTGTTAAATATGTATGTGTTGAATATGTATGTGTGTTGTTGAATCTGTATGTGTGTTGTTGAATCTGTATGTGTGTTGTTGAATCTGTATGTGTGTTGTTGAATCTGTATGTGTGTTGTTGAATCTGTATGTGTGTTGTTGAATCTGTATGTCTGTTGTTGAATCTGTATGTCTGTTGTTGAATCTGTATGTGTGTTGTTGAATCTGTATGTCTGTTGTTGAATCTCTATGTGTCAGACATGACACTAAGAGAATATAGATGTGTTGAATATAATGGGACAGGACACAAAGAGAATATAGATCTGTTGTTGAATCGATTTTGTGTTGAATCTGTTTAGACATGACACAAAGAGAATATAGATCTGTTGTTGAATCTGTATGTGTGTTGTTGAATCTGTATGTGGAATGACACAAAGAGAATATAGATCTGTTTTGAATCTGTATGGTAGACAGTGCAATAAGAGAAAAAGATGTGTTGTTGAATCTGTATGACAGACGGGACACAAGAGAATATAGATAAATAATGACCTCATTTCTTCCAATGCTCCAGATCGAGACCACTTGTCAACCACTTGTAAACCCACTTGTCAACCACTTGTCAACCACTCTGTCAACCACTTGTCAACCACTCTGTGGATTTATATGTGATCCGAACCTAAGAGGTTGAGTTTGCCATTTTATCTATAAGATCCTATTTGTCATGCACATCCTATATATACTCTGCTTTTTATTTACTAATGTAACTTCCCTAATGCCTACATCGCTCGCCTCTTACGACATGCACTGTAGGTTGTAGTGGTACTTTCTTTGCCCCTTGTTGGCCCCGGCATCCCACGGAGGATAATGAGAACACCATTCTTCCAAAAAACCATACTACTTGAAGCTAAATCTTCTTTCAGAATAAAATCAACGATTAACTAATTATCACTTGTAGAGAGGGACTGTTTGTTTTGATTTGCGTATCCTGTCTATGCCAGATGTAATAGGGCTTTTAAATTTAATTATTTTATTGAGTTTCAGTGTTCACATCTATACACTTTTATGTTGGCGTAAGTTTGAAAATGATTTTTTTGTTTCTAAGTTGTTAAAGTGATTTATTGCTATCTTTCGTTTTGCTTGAAAGTTGTGTATTCAGTAGCAACCCAGTAAATATTTGATTGATAGCCTGTCTTTCTTCAATTCTTCTGTTCATTCTCTTCGCATCTTATTTTCCTCCTGTACATTTTCGTGTCTATTTTTCCCATCTTGATCTAGTAAAGGGCAAAGATTCAAGTGCACATCTCAATATCCCCCGCTAAAGGCATCTGTTGTTAGAGTGTTTGAGATAAATAAGGATGTATACAACAGTTTTTTTGCAATGAATTGGGGATAATTACATGCGAATTGGATTTATCTGTATTGGGATTACAGATTTTGAGTCAAACGATGCACGAGAATAAATGAAAATCTGGTGAACGAAGTAGTTCTTTTTTTCGGTTCTCACTAGTTTGGGGTTTGATAATAAAGGCAGCCGTCTGCCTCAGATTATCAGCCACGCCATACAGTTTGTCTTGGATGCAGTGCAAGGAGCCACCTCTTTCCTCAAGTCTGCCAAGGGGGGAGTTCTGTAGGATAAAATTTCCCTATGATTTCTGTTCCTGTTGTGCCGACTCTCTTCCGTAGTAAATTTTGACCACCCTCGTGATGGTAGGTCTGACATTTTACTGTGGCAAATTTCTCGAGGCAGATTGGGACCCGAATCCGTTATCCCTTTCCCACATTGGAGCGGTCGTTGCATCATGTTATGTGCCTTACTACCTGGTGCATCCGTTTTCTGAAGCTTTGTTTCGGTTTGCATTCCTAGAACAAAGTATGAAAGAGAGTGTTTAACGAGTGAGCTACATAGAACGTTAGCTTGATACCCTTTTCCCACGTAATATGGAAGACATCGAGCTGGCGTGTTGTGTCGCTGGACACTGCTGGATTTGTTGAAGCGGCTCCCTCTTTACATGTCTGATTTCTATGATGATAGTCCTCATATAACTGATAGCTGAAGGACTATAAATATGTTTCTTAGTAACTGATAACTGAAGGACTATAAAAAATGTGTTCTTAGTGAACTGATAACAAAGGACTATAAATATGTGTTCTTAGTAACGATAGCTGAAGGACTATAAATATGTGTTCTAGTGAACTGATAGCTGAAGGACTATAAATGTGTGTTCTTAGTGAACTGGGTAACTAAAGGACTATAAATATGTGTTCTTAGTGAACTGACAAAAGGTTCATGAACTGACTAGATTAAATATGTGTTCTTAGTGAACCGATAACGAAGGATTATAAATATGTGTTCTTAGTGAACTGATAACTAAAGGACTATAAATATGTGTTCTTAGTGAACTGATAGCTGAAGGACTATAAATATGTGTTCTTAGTGAACTGATAGCTGAAGGACTATAAATATGTGTTCTTAGTGAACTGATAGCTGAAGGACTATAAATATGTATTCTTAGTGAACTGATAACTGAAGGACTATAAATATGTGTTCTTAGTGAACTGATAACTAAAGGACTATAAATATGTGTTCTTAGTGAACTGATAACTAAAGGACTATAAATATGTGTTCTTAGTGAACTGATAACTAAAGGACTATAAATATGTGTTCTTAGTGAACTGATAGCTGAAGGACTATAAATATGTATTCTTAGTGAACTGATAACTAAAGGACTATAAATATGTGTTCTTAGTGAACTGATAACTGAAGGACTATAAATATGTATTCTTAGTGAACTGATAACTAAAGGACTATAAATATGTGTTCTTAGTGAACTGATAACTGAAGGACTATAAATATGTGTTCTTAGTGAACTGATAACTAAAGGACTATAAATATGTGTTCTTAGTGAACTGATAACTGAAGGACTATAAATATGTGTTCTTAGTGAACTGATAACTGAAGGACTATAAATATGTGTTATTAGTGAACTGATAGCTGAAGGACTATAAATATGTGTTCTTAGTGAACTGATAACTGAAGGACTATAAATATGTGTTCTTAGTGAACTGATAACTGAAGGACTATAAATATGTGTTATTAGTGAACTGATAGCTGAAGGACTATAAATATGTGTTCTTAGTGAACTGATAACTAAAGGACTATAAATATGTGTTCTTAGTGAACTGATAACTGAAGGACTATACATATGTGTTCTTAGTGAACTGATAACTGAAGGACTATAAATATGTGTTCTTAGTGAACTGATAACTAAAGGACTATAAATATGTGTTCTTAGTGAACTGATAACTGAAGGACTATAAATATGTGTTCTTAGTGAACTGATAACTAAAGGACTATAAATATGTGTTCTTAGTGAACTGATAGCTGAAGGACTATACATATGTGTTCTTAGTGAACTGATAACTGAAGGACTATAAATATGTGTTCTTAGTGAACTGATAACTAAAGGACTATAAATATGTGTTCTTAGTGAACTGATAGCTGAAGGACTATAAATATGTGTTCTTAGTGAACTGATAGCTGAAGGACTATACATATGTGTTCTTAGTGAACTGATAACTGAAGGACTATAAATATGTGTTCTTAGTGAACTGATAACTAAAGGACTATAAATATGTGTTCTTAGTGAACTGATAGCTAAAGGACTATAAATATGTGCTCTTAGTGAACTGATAACTAAAGGACTATAAATATGTGTTCTTAGTGAACTGATAACTGAAGGACTATAAATATGTGTTCTTAGTGAACTGATAACTGAAGGACTATAAATATGTGTTCTTAGTGAACTGATAACTAAAGGACTATAAATATGTGTTCTTAGTGAACTGATAGCTGAAGGACTATACATATGTGTTCTTAGTGAACTGATAACTGAAGGACTATAAATATGTGTTCTTAGTGAACTGATAACTAAAGGACTATAAATATGTGTTCTTAGTGAACTGATAGCTAAAGGACTATAAATATGTGTTCTTAGTGAACTGATAACTAAAGGACTATAAATATGTGTTCTTAGTGAACTGATAACTGAAGGATTATAAATATGTGTTCTTAGTGAACTGATAACTGAAGGACTATAAATATGTGTTCTTAGTGAACTGATAGCTGAAGGACTATACATATGTGTTCTTAGTGAACTGATAGCTGAAGGACTATAAATATGTGTTCTTAGTGAACTGATAACTGAAGGACTATAAATATGTGTTCTTAGTGAACTGATAGCTGAAGGACTATAAATATGTGTTCTTAGTGAACTGATAACTGAAGGACTATAAATATGTGTTCTTAGTGAACTGATAGCTGAAGGACTATACATATGTGTTCTTAGTGAACTGATAACTAAAGGACTATAAATATGTGTTCTTGGGAACTGATAACCCAAAGGACTATAAATAGGGTTTTAGTGAACTGATAACTGAAGGACTATACATATGTGTTCTTAGTGAACTGATAACTGAAGGACTATAAATATGTGTTCTTAGTGAACTGATAACTGAAGGACTATAAATATGTGTTCTTAGTGAACTGATAACTGAAGGACTATAAATATGTGTTCTTAGTGAACTGATAACTGAAGGACTACTTATATGTGTTCTTAGTGAACTGATAACTAAAGGACTATAAATATGTGTTCTTAGTGAACTGATAGCTGAAGGACTATAAATATGTGTTTTTAGTGAACTGAAAAACAAGGACTATAAATATGTATTCTTAGTGAACTGATAACTAAAGGACTATAAAAGTTTTTATGCTGCGAGATGTTCATTAACCAACACCGTTTTAATTGAAAAGATACTGACTTTTATTGGTTTTTCTCTTCGTGTAGCATGTCTCTTGAAACCGCCCGAGTGGTTACCGGGGCCCAAATTTGGGGTGTAAAGAATGAACCACTGTTACCTGCCGCGCATGTCGTAAGAGGCGATTAAGGAGGTTTGCCTGAAAACGGATGCATGTGTCCTAAATGTGTGATGTTATGCGTTTAGGCTACAGACAATGTGCAAGTATACACGTTCTGGCAAAGATCAAACATATCACAAAGAGTGATTAAAATTGGTGGTAAAGAACGAAAGCAAAGAAGAAAAAGAAGTCTCTAGAAACCATCAGGAAACTACAGACCTTCATAAATAGATGTTTACGTAGAATAGAGGGGCTGAGATGGTATGATAAGATTACAAACGAGAAACTCAAAGAAAGAACTAAGCAGATACCAGTGGAGAAAGAGCTCAGAAAGAGACGCTGGAGATGGATAGGACATACATTGAGAAGACCGACCGGAAGCATTGCAAGACAGGCACTGTTTGAACCTGCAGGAAAGAGGAGTAAGGAAGGCCTAGACAGACTTGGAGAAGAGGCGAAGGCTGATATTAAAGGATAGGTAAAAAATGGAAAAAATTGGAAGGGGTGGCAAGAAAGAGGAAGAGCTGGAAGAAGTTTGTTGAAGACCTATGCTCAGTTGGGAGTTGAAAGATGAAGAATAAGCATGTCTCTTGCAGAATGTGTTTATTATACATCCCAATGAAATACTCTCAATCTACAGCCAGTTCCTCCACCTCTTCTTCTGTTCAGTGTTTCTTTAATATTGTCCATCAGATATTTATTATCTTTATTTAATGTTAAATCATGGTTTATTTCGTTAACTTTTAAAAAATAAAAAATAAACGCTACATATCAATCATTTTTTAAAAGCCCCTTTTTTGTGATTTGTAGGTCTGAGTCAAAGAGTTTTTTTTAGAGGCCTCAGGGCCTTTTCCCCAAACTTGTTTTTACAAGGTAGCTTCTGACCTAAGTCGCCTTTTCGACATGCCTTGTAGGCCCGGGGTTACTATTCTTTGCCCCAAATTGGGGCAGGGAACACAGGGACCCATATAATTTTTTTTTAAAATACTGCAACAGAGGGGTTAGCCTCAGGAGTATTGAAAAGGTTGGATGAGGAGGGAAACTAAAGAAAAAAAAACCGTAAAGACCCCATTTCAAAGTTAAAAAAAGGACATTCACATTTTTTAGGATCTAAATAATGTCAAATTTCCCCTTTTCTTGTCTCTATAAAACACCACAAACATAAACATAAACCAACTTTTTTAAACCCAAAAGGGGGTAGAGCAAGGAAGAAGCAAAGAATAAATGCCCCGAATATGGAAAGAAGAAGAAGAAGATAGAAAGGATGGAGTCTAATTGGGAGTTAAAAAACCCCCAAAATAGAATTCGGTAAATTTAGACAGTTGAAAGTCTGTTTTCCCATAAAGGGACTAATGTCATACGATATCTTTTTTTTATCTTAGAAGATTTGTGGATCTAATTTGTTTAATTTGACATTCATTTAGCTAAATCATAACACTACATTTATAATTATTTTAGGGGCCTTAAGAAAAAAAAAGTTGCCCCCCTTTCTTAAAAGAACAAAAAAACAAGAACTTTTTTATTACCCCAGAACTATTCAAAAATTGCATACCCTATATATCTAATAACATCATCATGGAAAAAGGGACGACAGTTATAATCAAATATAAATCTTCTATGATATCATTTGGATGAGGGGGTTTTGATTTTTAGACGATCGTGTTAATTGTAATATTATTTTATTTTCATGTCGATGTGACCAGATCTTTCACCAACACTTTTTTATTGATATCAAAATGGAAATTTGGCATATCCTTTCAGGATTGTCTTTAAACCCACAGTAAATCAGGTTTGATTTTGGCCCTTATGTTCGTAGTTTTTCATTGTTTTTTTTTAAAGGTGAGGTCTTTTTGCCCTTTTTGTAAAACCCAGGAAAACAAATTTTTTTTGCTCACCTTGGGGTTTGAACCAGGTACCTTGGGTTTGTGATCAGCTCTCCCGTTTGAGCAAAAGACGCTCACATTTATTGATATGACAAGTTTATATTAAAATTGGTTTTTGGTTTCGGCTTATGTCCTGTAGCGTTGGGTTAGTTCGCCACTTTTTTAAAGGGACCAGTTCGCCCTCGGGAGCCATCAGATCTTTTTTCAGAGTTCCATCCAGTGTAGGTAAATCAGTTCCTAGTCCTACGAGACGGACGAAAAAACGAGCCCGTGTTCAATTTGAGCACCAAAAAAACTATTGGGTTAAAATTGAAAGATCAAAAATACGTGCAAAAAAGACGGGTCGGGGCCCTTGCCGGGGCAAAATTGATTGAAAATTCAAAAATAAAATTTACAAAATTCTTACTATCTTTAAAGCAAGGGGGGCCCTGCCAGTGCTAGGGGAGTTCGTGCACTCCGCGAATTTTCCCTGTGTAAAAGGGGTCAGAACATTTTGGTAACAAACCCAAGTAAAGATGATTTTTTATAAACCCAATCAATAAAACTATATTTTTCAGTCGGTTATTAAAATTTCCCAAAAGGCTTTCATTTAGATTTCCCCCATGCTCTGCCCGGGTGTTGTAGTTCATCTAAACTTTCTCGATGTTGAAAAAAATTTTCCCCTGGAAATTTATCTCCGCCAGGGGACAGCCACGATAGCTCACAAAAACAAAAAAAACCCAGAGATTTTGAATAATCACCCAGCCCTGAAGACATACCCCAGCATACCATGCTTCCCCCAGAACTGGCTTTCCACTTTTGAATTTTTTTCCAAAAAATAAAGTTGAATATTCATTCTCCTTGATTGGCAAGTTTATTTATGTCAAATGTTCGACGAAATAAATTGCCCATTGGGAAACCTTTGGATGTTAGGAATTTGAAGGGGAATTTGAAGGGGCAATTTCTTCAATGTTTACGATAAAAAATAGAAAAAAATATAAATTAATATATTTTTATAGAAAAAAAACCAATTATTTTTTCAAAAATTGCCTTTTTTTTCATTTCCCTCCATCAAACGAATCTTGCCTTTGTTTTTAATGCAGGTTTAACGGGAAGGGACACGTAGATATTTTTTTTTAAACCAAGTCTCAATTTCTAAATTTACACACTAACGGGAATACAGTCAAAAGAAAGTTTTAAAAAAAAATGTTTTCCCCTACCCAGAATCATTGAGCTAAAGCTCTTCGGATCGGTGTCATGACATCTAACCCTTCGGCTGGTCCCAGAACACCGTAAACTGGGGAACCAGCTTTTCTGCCAGTCCGCGGAGTTGAACCCCACCAGGGGACTAGTCACCTAGGTAGTCACCCAACGCGCTACGCGCGGGAAGTCCCCAAAAAAAGGGATAACGAATCCATCTACCCAGAGCGCCCTTGTTCTCGGTTCCGTTCAGGATAGGAGAATGGATATATCGTACACAGTAAGACTGTTTGGGTTTGAAAACCGACCCCCAGACCGAGAAAAACCCTGGATTTTGTTTCCAACAGATATAAAAGGGTATTATCTGATAGTTTCAGCCCATGGTTAAATAAACCCCTTATTTTTCTTCTTGTACCAAACTACCAAATCCTGGAAAATCCAACAAACAATTTTTGCCCTTATCAAAAAGGTTGTCGAATACTAAAGAATACCCCAATATCCATCTTCAACTATCCGGCGATAAATCTTTGAGCAAGAATCCCTCACCTTACAAACCCCCCATACCTATAATTTAGATCCAGGTAACCCTTTGTTGAACCCCCCAAATGACGACATTCACTCATATCTCAACTTTCTTTTGCCCTTTCTAAAGCCCTTTTTTCCCAAAGTGGGGGGCCCCATGGGCTTTTCCTTTAGGGCAATGGATCGCCCAGAACTAATGTTCATGTTTTTTTAAAACCGATATTGACTTTTGATGTCGTTGAAAAAACGACGTTTTCAAATCAGTTACTGAATTTTAAAAAAACCCAATAAACGGAAAGTCTTATATCTGGTAATTCCCTCCTTTTAACAAAGCTTTAAAAGAGGGCATTGTTTGTGTTAAAATGGGTCATAAAAAAAAAAAAAACTGTAATGTGTCCGCATTTCCCAAACCCTTTTGTCATAAAGCCCAAAATGAGTTTATGAGTAATCTTGAGTATGTAAAGTTTTGGGACAGAGCCCGCATATCATTTTTCCCCCAAAAGCTGGTCTGAATTTTGATTTGGCTTAATGTTGGGTAATAAAAGAAACTAAGAAATAAAAGGTGGTTTATAAAATACAAGTTATGGGCCTTGTCTGATTACCGGGTAATATATACTCACTGTCAGCTGGATTATACAGGTGTCCTTAGAGTACCATTTTGTAATTGTATAGTTAAAAAGGGCATTTATAGGGGAGTAAAATGATGGTTTTCAAGAGAGTAACAGATGGGGGAAACGAGTCGGGAACAAATTTTTGGGAAATAAAAAAAGAATTTTCACCCATATATATAGACTGGGGACTTTAAGAAGGGGGAATAATAGTAGATAGAGAGTCAAATACAGAACAGCTTTGGGGTAGCTAGAAAAAAAATAGAAACTAGACACATAACAGATAAAGACAGGACTGTTAGGTCAGATTATCGAGAAAAGCAGAAGAGAACAAGACCAGAAGATATAACTATTGGAGGTTAAAATTTTACAGAGCTAATTAAAAAAAACCCCAAAATTTTTTTCAGAAGGGGGTTTTGATCACATAAATGTGGATATAAAATTTTTAAAGTTTTTTTGTTTTTTCTTTAAATAGTCATGCTATAATAATCGAATTTGCTCAAACATATATACCTGATGTAAAATATTACTATATTAATGTATTCACATTAATGTTTTCCCCAAAAAGATTGAAACGAATCAATGAAACAGGTCGTTGTCTTAAGAGCATTTAAAGGCAAACAAGTGCTCATATCATGCAGATTTGAATTTTTTAAACTTTAAAGAAATTTTGAAAAAAGAAAATTAAAGTCTCTGTTACTGCTCATACTGCAACCTAAATTATTTGAGGCTTGTTATAAAATTTTTACTCATTGCTAAATGGGGAAAAAAATCATGCTATAGGAGAGTTTATTAAAAACCATAATATCATCATTTCTTAAAACGGTTCGGGAAAAAAAGATGCCCAAAGAGGAAAATTTTCCCACCATAACTTGTTAGAATAGAATGACAAATCAGTGAGATATTGAAATACAACCTGTTGAAAAGCTGAAAACAAGAAAATTATCAGTGCAAATGGATGAATCAACTTTGAGAGACAGTGTTGATAAGTAGTATTGATAACTTAGAAATATTGAAAAGGGGTTTTTGGAAGAAATATTGTTCTGTAAATCATTAGAAATTTTTTCCCTACCTCCAAAGCTGTATTTTTAAGCTAAAATTACTTTGTCTTTAAAAACCCAATAAAAAAATATAACATCTTGTGCCGCAGATGGTATTTAATAATATGATAGGCAAAAAAACCTTTTAAAAATGGAAAATGAGAACCCAAAAATGTTTTTTGGCATTGTGTTAACGGGGAAAATTTGTAGCAAAAAATATTTCCCCCTTGTAAACGAAGTATAAATTGTTAAAAAGGTATCAATGTTAAAAATTTTATCAAATGTGAGCGTCTCTTCATGCTTTTTTAAGAAAAAAAAATACAGATCATTAAAATTTTTACACAATAAGATGGCTCTAAAAGGGAACTGCTTGAAATATTTATGGAACTATTTGATGCTTTTTTAAGCGTTTTTCTTTTTTTCGTTCCCCCCATGGACCAACTTCTTTTGAATTTCACTGTTTTTTTTTGGGACTCCTTTCCCTCCGTACAGCTTTTAAGCCTGTTTTTTGGCCAGTACCTTTTTTTATACCTCCAACCGTGGACAGTCCTGCAAGAGTTCTGCCTCATGTCGCCATACATGGGCACAGGGCTGTTGTCCCAATTTTAAAAGGAACATGTTTGAGCTTGTTGTTGGGGGACGGGGGGCGAAATATGGTAACTTTTCACTGCCGGGGAGACCTAGTATCCGTCCCAATGGGGGTGGTCTTTTTCCCACTTTGATACCCTTTGTGATTTTTCCCCAAAAATGAAAAATTTTTAACGGTCGATATAAAGTTTGGAGTTTGATATCTTTTAATCAAAAAAAAAAATATTAAATAACCACCTTAAGGGAAAAATAAAACCTTGTTGATGGAAAACAAGATATTTGGTTTTTTTACCTTTTTGAACTATGTCAAAAAATATTTTCAACAAACATTTTGAAAAATTTCTTTGGGTCCAGAAATGAAGGACTATCCCTATCTGATACTTGTTATTTCGATCATTTGAAAAATTTATCGGCTGATTTAAAAAAAAGATTTTCTGATTTGAAAAAAATTTATTGCATAATTTAGTGGGTTTTCTATTTTAAATATGCAGTATCAGAAGAACTCGGAAAATGCAAATGATGAGTCAGTTAAAAATTATTTAATATAAAGGGGGAAGACTTTTTGAGGGAAAAAGAAATCAAAATAAAACAACCCAAATTGAAAAAAAACTTTTTACTTTTTATCTTTATATTTTAATGAATGGTTTATTGTAATAACTGATTTTGCAAAAAAAAAATTTTGAATATAAACAATGGGAGACTTTAGACGAAGCTAACTAAATTGGGAACCCAACATAAAACCCTTTTCGCTTTACAATGCAAGGATCCACTAATGTAAGAAAAAATTTTCACCTTTCTTCTTCTTTTGTCGTCCCCTGCTCCGTTTTTACCCAGTGTCCTGGTTTTCTGTTTTGTCTAAAATAATATGGAAATATATCATTAAAGATATCGTACTTGAATTTCTGTTCTCCATTATATGTTTTTAAAATTTTTCCCGTTTTCCCCAACAATTTCCCAGTGATTTCTTTTTAAAATTATCATTTAAGTTTCTTCAGTGAACAATTCAATTTTAGAAAAAAAAATTTTTTTATATATTAATGGGGGGGGGACATAGAATTTTTGAAAGGTTTGGGGGGCAAACAAAAAAAGGGTTTGGGAAAAACTGTTCTAAAGCATCGACAGAGAGTAAAATCAAAAAAAGCCTAGAAAACAGAGTCCCAGAAAACCATGTAAAGGGGGAAAAAAGTCATCAACCCCCATCCCCTGGGGGAATTTTGTATCTTACAATATATATATATTATATATATATATATATGTTAGAAGAGAGAACAGAGAAAAAAGAAAATATAAGTAGATAGGTAGATAAATATATAGATATATAACACAAAATATGTAGAAATATAGATAAATATACAGATAGAAATATATATAAAGAGAGAGAGAAGAATTAAAGATGATAGATAGATGATGATAGATAGATAGGATAGATAGATAGATAGATAGATAAAAGATAGAAATAGATAGATAGATAGATAGATAGATAGATAGATAGAAGATAGATAGAAGATAGATGAATAAAGATAGATAGATAGATAGATAGATAGATAGATAGATAGATAGATGATAGATAGAAATAGATAGATAGATAAAAGATAAGATAGATAGATAGATAATGAAGAAGGGTAGATAATAATAATAATAATAATGAAGTAGATAGATAGATAAAAGATAGATAGATAGAATTAGATAATAAACAAATGTATTCATATTATAAAAATATATAATTTATATAAATAATATAAATATATATAAACATATAGATAGAATGAATGATAGATAGATTCAAATTCATAAATATAGGGGTCTTCTAGGGGATGTCAAAGAAATCGTAGGGAATAAATGAAATTGACGGGGCGATTTTAACACGCAGCTATCCAGATAGCGGTTCAGCAGAGGTGAAAGTTAAAATGTGGGGAAATTTGCGTGTTGGGAAATGGGGAAACGCCATATTCTTTTCATAATGCGTAATTATGTAATACCTCCGTTTTATGATGTTATTTCAATGTGGCAGCTTCAGCCACGGTATAACGAATTGTATAAGACAGAATGTTAGGGTGGTGCAGACAAAGCCAAGATTTAAACGTGATTCGGGGTTTTTGAACAATACGTCAGAACCAACAAAAAATAATTCTTCTAAGGAAGGAATTTTTGAAGATGATCACCACTTTTGAAAAGTCCGGTTTTGTAAAATTTCCCAAATCAATCGGGAAAGTATTTTTGAAGCTGTTTTTTGTTCTTTTGAGTAGTTTTTGTCACGCCAGCAAATTTCCTTTTATGTCCTGTTTACAATCTAGGTGAAAAAATTTAAATTTCCCTTTTGATTAACATCCACTTTTTTTCCCGATTCTTTATTCCCCAAAAGGTCGCTTATCTTTCTGAACAGATTTTCATTTGAATCATTGTAAAAGCTTTTAAACGTTAATGGGATTTGATTCAATTTTAAAATGATCCATTTGTCAAATGATTTGATTTGCTTTGTTTTATCTTTTTTTTTTATTTCGCGATTCTCCATTTTTAAAAATCCCCAAAAAAATTTAAAAACCCCAATTTGGTATATGTAATAGATTGGGAAAGGGAAAAAATACGGTTAATAGGTGCCTAGGGGCAAACCCGGGCCCGGGTTAGTGGTGGGATAATCAAGATCCTACACCCCCCTTGGTGACCCCGGAACAGATAACGGGTTCCCCCTTTGCAAGGGGGGGATCGAATGAGGCTCGTAACTAATCGAATCAAATTTGAAGGAACACTGAAATTTGTTACCGTAGTTACCTTTCCTTTCCTTATCAATACTATTTCATTTTATTAGTTTTCATAAAAATATTGGTTTTTTTGGGCCCCTATGGTGAATTTTATTTCTGTTTTTTTTATGTTGATTTTTATTCATATCACCGAATTAAAAAAACCGGTCTTTTCATTTTTTAATTTCTTCCTATAATATGAGTGTATGTCGGTATCAAAAAAAAAATTGAGGATTAAAAAGTTTTAACGTACTGGTTTCTTTTTTAAGATTTTTGAAAGGAAGCAACGAACAGTACACGCCCACAATGCTTCGTAAGAGGACGATGAATCCTAGGGATTCCCAGTAAAAAAAAAGCAGTTCGAAACGGGTGTCCCACTTTTAGGCGCATAACTGGGACAACGAAAAATCGTCGGGGCAGAGAATACAAAAACACTAGTGGGACAAGGGGTTATATGGGGCGTTCGGGAAAAAGAAGAAAAATTTGCTCAACATGGATGAAAACAAACGGTGATAGTCCATCCTTGTCTTAAATCCTGTTTTTCTAATTGTACAGCGTTTAACTAAAATTTGTATATATATTAATTGGGTCCATAGTTTCCACAATTAAGAATGTTTTTCAAGTGATTCATGTATTCCTGCCCCGTGGAACTGGCCTCAAACAGTTGTTTCAATCTTCTCGGGCTCTGACTGTTTTCCCTTTTTCCCGGATATCGAAAACTTTCATTTCAAGAAAACTACGTCAAAATCGTTAGGGGGCCTCTTTTTTGTTTCCTTTTGGCCCACTAAGGGTTGTCGGACACTATCGTGTCTTCCGTAAGGATCCCCCCCCATCGCCCTTTTTTTCCCCTTAAACTGGGGGATCAGGTTTCCCGTCCATTCTTATCTAAGTTCAATTTAAAATATTTCACAGTTGAAACATATTTACTCTGCCGTTTTTCTTTGGAAATGCTTTTTTTCTACTAAGAAATCAAAGTGGATAGATGTTTTTTTGGTTATGGGATCCCTTTTATAGCTTTTTCAGACAGTATATGTTCTGTTTTCTCCAAACCCAATTTATAGGTTAATGTTTTTAAAATATTAAGTTTTTTTAGTATTTACTAAAAAATTTTTTTTCTATCTCCAATATGTTTAAAATTATGAGTTCATTTCCCCTACTGTCGATTCTCTGTTCTCTCTCTCTCTCTCGCGCGATCACCCCTTTGACTGATGTACTAGATGTTCCCAAAACCCATTCATGGAAACCTGATTCACGCAAACTTGCGGGGGGGAGTTGTTACATCTTCAGGGCCCTTTGGGGCCTGGTGTTATCCTTTTGTGATGTATCCTTTGCCTGCCCGATTCTCTGTTCTAAAAATATGAATACAGGGATTTGGGGTTTGAAAACATTTTGGAAACGTTTTAGATTAATGTTTACCTCTTTTCAATAAAATAAACATATAGGTGTTTCCAACTCTGGACCTTCCTTCTCAATCAACATAAACATATATAGGGGTTTCACAAACTCTGAGACCTTCCTTCTCAATCAACATAAACATATATAGGTTTCAAACTCGAGACATTCATTCTCAATCAACATAACATATATAGGTGTTTCACAAACTCTGAGACATTCATTCTCAATCAACATAAACAAAATATGCTTCACAAACTTGGGGAAAATTTTCTCAATCAACATAAACAAAATAGGTTTCAAAACTCTGAATTCCTTTCAATCAACATAAAATATATATGTTTTATAAACTCTAACCTTTCCTTTCAATCAAATAAACTTATAGGGGTTTTAAAAATCTAGACCTTCCTTTAATCAACTAAAATATATATGACAAACTCTGAGACCTCTTTTCAATCAACATAAAAAATAGTGTTTCCAAAAATCTGAGAATTCATTCTCAATCAACATAAAAATATATGGTGTTTCCCAAAATCAGACCTTCTTTCTCAATCCAACATAAAAATATGGTGTTTCACAAACTCAGACCTTCCTTTTAATCAAATAAAATATTTTAGGTGTTTTTAAAAATTTAGACCCTTTTTTCAATCAACATAAATATATGGTGTTTCACAAACTCTGAGACATTCATTCTCAATCAACATAAAAATATATAGGGGTTTTCCCAAAAACCCGAGACATTCATTCTCAATCCCAAAAAAAATATATATGTTTCAAACTAGACCTTCCTTTCAATCAACATAAACATATATGGTGTTTGCAAAACTGAGACCTTCCTTCTCAATCAACAAAAAATTAGGTTTTTCCAAACTCTGAGAATTCATTCTCAATCAAATAAAAAATATAGGTGTTTCCCAAAACCCCGAGACCTTCCTTTCAATCAACATAAACATATATAGGTGTTTCACAAACTCTGAGACCTTCCTTCAATCAACAAAAAATATATAGGTGTTTCACAAACTCTGAAACATTCATTCTCAATCAACATAAACATATATAGGTGTTTCACAAACTCTGAGACCTTCATTCTCACAGGATTTCGTGTTTTATTGTCCTAAGAAAAACAAGAATGTTGCAAGAAGTATTTTGTTTTGGTTGTGTATTTATTGTCACATCTCGACATAGAAAAACTATTAATAGTTCGACATAAAACTAAATAAAACGTGTCTTCCTATCTCACCTTTTCAATAACATTCTTGTTAATATATTTATTCTCTCAGAAACCTATGTTTTTCTTGCTCAATTCTGTCCTTTATTCCTGTCCTACAAGCTTCTTTGAACAGCAAGCGCGACGTTTAACACAGAAACATCAGATAATCGAATCATCCGAAGTCGACTCAGTATTTTCTCGACTCTTCAGAGTCTGAATTGTTTCGAGCGGCTGACCCACTTTGACAATGATGTGTCGAGGTAGGAATAAAAGTATTAATTGACGATACAAAAGCTAGAGGACAAATCATCGGTTTGACGCGACGCTATTGTTGTTTCAAATGCAATGGGAGTCGGTGTTTTAATAGCTTTCTAAATCTAATAGAATACATCCAGATTTATTATCTTGCTGGGTTAACTCAAAAATATAAATAGCTATAAATATAAAAATACAAATTACAATTTAACTGCAAATAGATAGAACAAATATATGTACAACCAGTGGCAGGTCGTCATTAAGGCCAGAGGGCGGGCCCCACTCAAAATAATGTAACGTTTATTTATTATTTCATAAATTAAAATACTGTAGAACCTAATCCAAAGCCATGATTTTCCAGAAATTTGTGTCTGGCCCCACCAACAAAAACGATCACAAGCCGCCATTATACAAGTATTTCAAGTTTATAACAAGGAAAAGGAGAATAATTTTACAGAATGTGGTGGAGCCTTAGAGACAAGGAAAACGAGTTAGTATAAAAGAGGAACACTAACATTTGTTTGTTAGTTGTTGTTGCTGTATCAGATGTGCCTGAAAGTTGCCAGGCTCGCAAGAGGAGCAAACAAATAGTAACACTGCGACCAAAAAGGGGATGTTGTAAGAGGCGACTGAGGTACGGGCCAAGGAACCTACCCAGTTAAAAAAGCGTCCAGAAATCGGTTGTGCTGACCTATTTGTAGGCGCATAACTGGCACAACGTACAATTCACTTAGGCTGGATCACATACAAACAAAGAGTGGTTTAATAATTGGTCGAGTTGAACGTTGGTCGAAGAAGTAGCAAAAAAAGTTGACCTACGGCTCTATCGATGAGAGAATCAAACGAAGCAATATGAGACATGGCCCTCCATTTTAGCCTACCTTATCGCGGTTGAGGGTTTGTAATTTAGGATCCTTCAGGCTATGTCGGCGGGAGTCTAATCCTGGCAGGTCTAACCAAGCCGAACAGACTGAAGGTGAAAGGCCAGCCCAAAAGGCGGGGAGCAGGATGGGGCCTCATAAGGTGACAGTGCAGAACCCCCCGGAGAGTGGTAAATGCCGGGCAACCAACCCATCCCCACCCATGGGACAAATAGCACTTGTCCCCTCCCCTTGAGGAGGACACCCTTTTTTCTTGTCTTGTCTTCTACTTATGAACTTTCCCTTAAGCATAAGGGATTAAACTACAGTGTCCAGGGAGCACACCTGCAAAAGCCTGGGTTTGGGGAGCCCGGCAACAGAAGGCTGAAGTAATCTAGAGAGACGACTCAGACAAACCCGGGAAGAAGATCTCGTCAGCAGGGGGCTGCAACTGTTTTAGAGAACAACCTCAAAAAAGATGTCCTCAGAAAGGAATGTGTCAGCCAATTGGCGGGAGGAATCGACACATACGAACAACTCAATGGCCAATGGCCATGGACAGTGCCGTCCAAATAGACGGCCAGTAACTCAGATCAATTGATACCGTATAGAACTGACAGAACTGACAGTTCTCTAAAAATAGATAAGATAGCAAACAGGGCGGTATTTTTAAAACGTATCCCACCCTATCCGTTACAGATACTTAAACATATAAAAAATCAACGAAACGTTTCTTTTTCTTTTCTCTAATCTTATTTTACCTCTCAGTGTCAGGGTTAAGAAGAGACTTCTAGAACGGTCTCTTGTGTGCTCTTCATAAATGGTGTCTTTCAATATCACTGTTATCTATTTAGTCCATCCTTTGCGTGAACGACATTTGCCTTGTATTTACTGAATCTGAGGGGTACAAACTTTGGGGATGCATTGTCTAATGGTAATCTGCATATGTGGTCTGCACACTTTAAAAAAAAAAAAATTTAGGTTCGTTATTGATGTTTCCCCCTCCACTGTCTTCTTGATTTTGTTTATTCATAAGCCAGTATTTTCGCCTATGTCTTGCCCGAGCTGGAGAGGGGAGCAAAGAATAGTAACACGATGACCTACAAGGCATATTGTAAGAGGGGAGCAACGAATAGTAACACGATGATCTACAAGGCATATTGAAGGGGGAGCAAAGAATAGTAAACGATGATCTACAAGGCATATTGTAAGAGGCAACAGAAGGCGACCAAAGAAGAATTAATAAATAAAAAGACCCCAGAAATCGGATGTCTTTCACTTGTAAGCGCATAACTGGCAACAAGTACACACCTTACCCCAGATCACACAGACAAAAAAAAGTAGTTTAACAAATGATCGATATGGGGTTTAAAAGAAGAACAAAATGACCTTACAGATCTTCTAACATACAAATAATCAACGACATTTTTCTTTCACTTCTTACTCTAATTATGTTTTTGTCTCTTAGCATCAGGATAAAAAGAGACTTCTAGAACGGGCTTGGGGTGCGATTCGTAATTGGCGATTTTCCCCTGTGTCTGCATTTATAAAAGTTAATTGCATATCCTTACATGACTTTGCGAATCATCCCCAGCTTTTAACGCTGTTTGGTTTTTTTCCAAAGGTATTTTACGTTCGAGTTTGCATTGCTTTCTGAACGGGGGTGACATCGTCCTTTGTAAAATTTCCGCGAAAAATTTAAACCAAACTGTCCGCATCGGACTCGAACTCAGAACGTCAGATAGACCGAGTCACTATCCCATAAGTCCAGACGTCACCCTACTACTTATGAAGTACATCATTTACTTGAGCGACATTTTGCCTTGTATTTACTGTATTTGAGTTTTAGCGCTTATTGAGATGCGTTTTCTGATAGTAATCTGCATTTTCTGATAGTAATCTGCATATGTGGCCTGCCCATTAATTGTGTGTGTTTTCATGAAGTTCAGTATCGATGTATTTATTTTTTCCTCATTTCTTATTCATTCCTAAACGATTTTTTCACGTTGACAGCCAGCATTGATGTGTAGACTTCAAATTTCAATTGCTGAAATTTCATGAAACAAAATCATAAAGATTATATTTTTGTTTACAAATGACTTTAACTTACGTAATAAATACACAATTACTAATCGAATAATGTTTCGTTGTACTACAGTAATTTCAATGAAGTACCCATTTGGGGCGTGTAAATTATTCTGACAAGCAAGGGGAAAACATGGAAGATAATAATTAAAGAAAAATTATTAAAATTCCAATATTTTATTCCGTACCTGGTACTAATGCGACTTTTTTCACGTTCTCTTTATTTAATTTCACAAGGCAGTAACCCAGAGAGCTTCTTCCTTGTCACGTGATTCCAAAGGTCCAATTCCTGACAGGTCACCAAAAGGATCATGTACCATCCAGGCACACCCACTGGTGAAGGCTTAGTCTTAAATGTCGCAAGCTTTGGAAAAATTACTCCTAGAATAGAAAACTTGCCCATCTGTTTTGTGCAGTTTCCATGGGTTCAGCTGATTGCGGTTTGTAATCCCTGTCAATCGATAGGATAGACCCCATTGACAACGTTGACATAGAGCTATTGATATTCTAAACTTATTACACATCAGAAGGCAGCTATCTCTTGGGCATGCTGAGAGATAATTAAAATTGTAACTCATTCTCACAATGGGGACATACTTTAAAGGTAAAAGTGAATATTAAGTACATTTGAACAGGTATACTATTGTAACATGCACACAAATAAATAATAGAATTGTTTCAACAATAGAGAAAGTAAGTTATAAATGAACTGAATCTTCTTAGTCAATCTGCATTGAACGTTTCATTTTGTAATTGTTTTTGTCACCGGACGTATTTATATTGTAATGTATACTGATTTTGCGTCATCGTTACACAAATAGAGAGCCAGTATATTGGATGTGAAGAGCGAAAAGGTTAAATGTGTGAGGATACTCGGGATACAGTCTGAAAAACTAACACTTGATGATGAATTATATGCGCTCTGCTTTCGAAAATTAAAAAAAAGTTAATTGCACATCCTTTAAAAAAACTTTGCGAATCAACCCCAGCTTTTTTAACGCAGTTTGGGATTTTCTAGGCATTTTTACGTTCAGTAGTTTGCCATTGCTTTCTGAATGGGTGGTGCCATCGTCCTTTGTAAGAATCCACTGAAACAATTTGCAACCAAATTGTCCTCAGTTTTCGGGAATGACTTTAGTTAAATCACATAACTAGGTATTGTGGTATAAAAGGGACAGTCAAGAAGAACGTTATTCATGAAAGACAAGGTATGTGGTACCCAAAACGACAATCACAACAAAACAATAGAGAATTTTTGATATTGATGATGGAGGAGGCGAGAGAACTGGGTTTATATCGTATGTCTTTCAGTAGGATTGTAATGGGAGCAACATTCTACAAATATGATACACGAAACAAACCACATATTTACGAAGGTTGCTTTCACACTATTTGGGTATCTGTTTCAATGCTATTGTTCGTTCTCTCTTCACTATTTTGATGATTGTAGAACTGATAAGTGACTTGTGAACATACTTTACAAAAATGATATATGATCATCATCTTCAACATCTTTGTCTCAGAAGAAAAAAATGATTTTGCATCACTAGGTGTCTTCAATGCTGAGTCATATTGTCTGTTGTAGCCTATATTGGAGTGGCAACCCATGTCTCAGTTTCTGCAAGTGAAACTAATGATGGGGTAGATTTGATGGTCTTTCTGCACTATATTTGGCTTCAATATGTTGTAGGATGAGTTGTTTCCTTTTCCTACTTTATTATAATTAGAGTTGAATGATGTGACGATAAATTGATATAAGCTAAACGCTGAGCTGAGTTATGGACCGATAGGTGCAATAGTATTTATTATCATCTTTGTACTTGGTCCATCTTTACTGGATACTTTCATTCCTCCTTCCTAGTGTTCTTTCTTTCTTTCTTCTTTCTTTCTCGAATCCTGTATGCCTCACAGCGTCAGGTCAGGAAGAGATTTCTAAAACGGGCCCTAGTATGCGCTTCGTAGATAGTCTCTTCGTCGCCTCTGTTATCTCTGAGGTTCATCTTTTGCGTGGCCGGCCTTTTGCTTTGTACCCATTGTATCGGAGCAGCATTGCTCTTTGGGGTGCACTGTCTGATGGTAATCTGCTTACGTGACCGAACCATTTAATGTGTTGTTTCTTGATGAAGTCTAGTACTGATGTTGTACCCACTTTTTCCTGATGTCTTCATTTCTCAACCGGTCTCTTCTTGTTACACCCAGCATTCTGCGTAGACACTTCATCTCTATTGTGACTAGTTTTCTTCTATCGTTTGTTGTCAGCGTCCAGGTTTGGCACTGGTAACATAATGTGGGAGAAAGATTGTGTTGAACATTGCTCTTTTGTGTTCATGGTGACGTGTTTGCATCTTAAAATTGGCACCATTTGCCCTATCATTTGATTTGCTTTGTTGCATCTGTGTTGAATTTCATTAGTTATTCTTCCATTTGCTGAAAAAATGCTCCAGGTATGTAAATCTTTTGCTTGATTTAGTAGATGATTATCGATGTAGATGTTGGTAGTGTTTTCCTCTCTGGCGAATGTCATTACTTCTGATTTGTCGATGTTAATTCTCATGTTGTATTCGTTACATGCTAACTGGAGTCTGTTGATGTGTTGCTGTAGCTGTTCTTCTGTTGTTGATATGATTGCCTGATCGTCTGCAAAAAGAAATTCATTTAAGAGTTCTCCGAGGTTGTTCCTTCGCTGGTGTTAGCTATTTTACAAATGTGGTCAATGTACGTGATGAATAGCAGCGGGATAGTACGCAACCTTGTCTTACTCCTGACCCTACGTGAAACTTTTTCTGATAATCCTGTATTTGTTCTAATCGTACATTGGCTGTCAGTATAAATGTTCTTGCAAAGGTTGATTAGGTGTTCATTAACCCCATAGGTTGTTAGTATTTTCCACAACTTGTGCCTATCTACGCGGTCGAACGCTTTTTCCTGATCTACAAATGCAACTTTAAATGTTTGTCGAATTCGATAGTCCTTTCTACTAACTGTCTGAGGGCGAATATTGCGTCTGTACAGCTTTTGTTCTTCCTGAATCCCATTTGGGAGTCATTGAGCTGTGGCTCGATGATGTGGCGGAGCCTTTTCCTAGTGTATACTTATATAAAATGGCAGCGATCCATTTCGCAACGGTATTTACTGTCGTCCTTATACTTGGTCCATCTTTATCGGATGCATTCATTCCTCCTTCAGAGTGTATATATATATATAAAATAGCAGCGATCCATTTCACAATGGTATTTATTATCGTCCTGTTGTGGTTGGTATTGGTGGCGTGTGGTGACGATGATGGTACTGATGCCACAAACACTACAAACAAGTAGACGCTGTACTGTAGTTCATATTTGCTTTTATTGTAGTTATGGCATTAGGTGAACAAAAATACGTCCGTTCATCTTCGCTGCATATCTGTCTCTCCTTCTTGTTTACTAACTTGTTTCTAAGCCGTCACTACACTAGTTATGTCAATTGGATTTACTACGTCAGGTTTCGTTTAGTGTTGCCACTGCTATTGGTTGAACATATGCAGATTTAGTGTGCAAACACTACAGTCAACTAATAAAATACCTAAACTACACACTAAAGCTAACTGTCTGGTCCATCGGCTACCACCTGGGGGACTGGCTACTACAAATATGCGATGGATTTTCTTGTCTACTCTATGTCGGTCATCCCTCAATGCCGCTCGACATGTTTGCCTGTATCTCGTCAACCGATCCCAATAATCTTTGTCTATGCTGTATGATATTAGCTCGTGCTTGCAGGTGTCAATGAAGCGTATTAATGGTTGCCCATGCTGTCTAGTACCAGTTGTGAGTTGACCATATAAGATGCCATTTAGGATTTTATTATCGCTCATTGAACGGACGTACTCTAACCATCTCAGATGTCGCTGGCTCAGAAAGGTATACATGCTTGAAATGCCGGCACTGTCCAGAATTTCTACAGGGTGTTCAACTTAAAAGCAGCCCCAGTGATAAATAGAAATTTGCCAGGTACGCATTGCATCTCGTATATTTACTATTTAAAACCGATTCTGACTAGCTTGTCCTACGTCACATTTGTTCATCGTCCCTTCCTGCACTACAATTACACACAATCACACAACCTTGACCTATACTACGTCATAAATGAACCTTCTCATTTCCATACATACATACCAGATTAGCTCCATTCACAGCCTGCTTTTAAGTTGAACACCCTGTATAATAGAGTTCCTGTCTTGCAAACTGGTGTTATATATTCGCATGAGACAGAATATGGGGAAGGTGTTAAGGTCATGTTCATGTCTGGATTATAGGGTACATGTCATACAGTAGAATGGATTATGAGGTACACGTCATACAGTAGAATGGATTATAGGGTACACGTCATAAAGTAGAATGGATTATGGGGTACACGTCATACAGTAGAATGCTTAGAACACCAGACACTATATACGTGTGTCTTTGACTTTCGTGTGAGCGACCTACTTTCCTATACTTGCTTTGATAATTTACACCTATATGTGATTGTCTTCGAAGTGTGGCTGCTGATTCCATCAATCGAGGAATACGTTATTGATGAAGGTAGAGCGAAAGTTTGCGAAGGTATTGACTACTTAGAACGTATGACTTTCAACATTAATAGATGAATCTTAGCTAATGTCTTGATATAGGCTATTTGATTTCTTCAAAATGATGATCAGACCATCATGATTATGTGAAGAAAGCAGCGTCTCTCTCTCTCTAGCCTGTGACGCACAAGATGCTTTTAGTAGCCAAAAATATACGCCATTCTTCTCTGTTTTTGTCAGCCTTCTGTATTGTGTTTCAGGTGTGATTCCTTTCTTTTAGTTCCTGTTCTACTGTATTCCCCAATGTTAGTTTGGGGGTACCACGTTTTCCTTATGTTTTGTGTATCTCAGTGTAGTTTAGCGACATAATTAGTTCTAATGTATATCACATGTATGATCTAGAAACTGATAAAGATGAACAATAACTTGACTTTTCTGGGAAAAAAATTAACAACGCAAATAATGTACAATTATAAAAACGTGAAAGAGAAAAACCAAATCATAAATGAAATGAAATCAATTAAAATCAATTTACAGACCACAAATTGTTGCTGCTTTGAAAGTACAGTGAAGTGGATCACTGTGTTAGTATTGTTAAATGAAATTCTATAGTAATTTTAATTGTTACAAACAAATTTGTACAAGGAATTACGAATCCTGGTCCGTTCAGCTTGATGACTAGACGATGCTCTACCAGCAGGAAACCTGGTACGCCTTATTTCATCGCAACAAATGACTTGAAAACAAATACACTAAAATAAACGACCTTGATCTTATCGTATGGAACATGTCACATGTATCTGAGACTTGGGTTTGCATACGTCGATAGTTTTCAATCGTTTCCAAATGTAGCTGATACGGTGGAAGTGTTCTATAGATGGCGTGTGGGACGTTCATTTCAGTCTTGAGTATAATTACAGTGAGGTTTAGGTAATTAAGTCGAGACAAGATGGCTACTCTGGGACAAAGTATTCACTTCTAGAACAAAGTGTTGCATGAAAGTTGGTAATAAAAGCACCATTTTGGCGACTGAAACAAAGAGTTGTTGCACCACAGTGCACTGTTGCGTGTCCTCTTCAAATAGAAGATGCAGCTGAAAGATAGTGCCGGAAGGTGCACCGACGAAACGTAATGGCTGGCAGTTGTGATGATGTTCTTGTGAGTTGGCAAATTAGAAGATTAGTATCTATATTTCCACTTATCATGCAGCTTATCTCAGAGAAACCAAAGATGTCTTCCTGTTTATTGAAAGAAACATTAGTTAAATAAAAGATGGAAGAGTGAAACTCAACATAGAGATAGCGCTACAAATTACTCCCCCTCCCATCTCCTTTTCGCTTTTGAATGCATAATTTTTCATTCGCTCGATCTCTATGAATTCAGGTGCAATCAGGGCTTTTAATATGGCGCCTCTTACTGATTTGTGCGTGAAAACTTGCTGCTCTTATCACCAGTGTCTCTCGTCAAGAAATGAACACCAGATGGTAAATGAAAACGCTGAAGACCTAAAACGACCTGGATGAGAACAGTAGTGCAAGAACTGAAAGAAATGAATCATAGATGGAATACAATACAGAAGACGACCAAGAATACTGAAGAACAATGTGTGTTTGTTGCGCCAAAGTCATTCCACAGGCTAGATAAATAGAGAGAGAGAGAAAGAAGAGAGAGAAGAGGGGTGAACACACACAAAGAACATGTTCCTTCAAATGTATATGTGATCTTAGGTTTTAAATTTATTTATTGCAAAAATTATAACATAGTTTAACACATCTTACTTGGAATTAAAAAATCATAAAAAATTATAAATTAAGAAATTTTAACAGACTACAAATTAAACCAACAATTCATTCAAATCATAAAACAATTTAGATTATATGATTTGGTCACTTGACAAGAATGACCTGGTATCGTCTACCAAAGAGAGCTATATTGAAAATATATAATTTGGCTGAAATCGGATGCACATGTCCTAAACGTGTAGAAGTCTATGCGTTTAGGAGCCTACTAAACCAATGTGCAACGTATACACATTCTTGGCAAAGATCAAACATATCACAAAGAGTGATTAAAATTGGTCGTAAAGAACGAACGCAAAGAAGAAGAAGAAAATATAATAAAACAAAGCAAGAGAACGGCCACGCTAACAAAGAAGTGACGGAAAGCTTGATCAAGATAAATACAATTTGCAAAGTGCATTAAATAATGCACACAGAAAATCCATATATTCTCCAGTCTAACGTCTCACTGTAGTACAATGAAGAAAGAATAACTATAACGTACACTTTGCGTGCACACATTATTTAAAAGAAGTTCCAGAGATTTTATTGCTGAGATGGGAATTTCTTTCTTGTGATGCAGGCAATAGCTGTCCGTTAGATTATATGTTGCCAACTAGACTAGTTATGTCAGTGATGTCAATTGGTATGTTGCCAACTAGACTAGTTATGTTAGTGATGTCAATTGGTATGTTGCCAGCTAGACTAGTTATGTCAGTGATGTCAATTGGTATGTTGCCAACTGGACTAGTTATGTTAGTGATGTCAATTGGTATGTTGCCATCTAGACTAGTTATGTTAGTGATGTCAATTGGTATGTTGTCAACTAGACTAGTTATGTTAGTGATGTCAATTGGTATGTTGCCAGCTAGACTAGTTATGTTAGTGATGTCAATTAGTATGTTGCCATCTAGACTAGTTATGTTAGTGATGTCAATTGGTATGTTGCCAACTAGACTAGTTATGTTAGTGATGTCAATTGGTATGTTGTCAACTAGACTAGTTATGTTAGTGATGTCAATTGGTATGTTGTCAACTAGACTAGTTATGTTAGTGATGTCAATTGGTATGTTGCCAACTAGACTAGTTATGTTAGTGATGTCAATTAGTATGTTGCCAACTAGACTAGTTATGTCAGTGATGTCAATTGGTATGTTGCCAACTAGACTAGTTATGTTAGTGATGTCAATTGGTATGTTGCCAACTAGACTAGTTATGTTAGTGATGTCAATTGGTATGTTGTCAACTAGACTAGTTATGTTAGTGATGTCAATTGGTATGTTGTCAACTAGACTAGTTATGTTAGTGATGTCAATTAGTATGTTGTCAACTAGACTAGTTATGTTAGTGATGTCAATTGGTATGTTGCCATCTAGACTAGTTATGTTAGTGATGTCAATTGGTATGTTGCTAACTAGACTAGTTATGTTAGTGATGTCAATTGGTATGTTGCCAACTAGACTAGTTATGTCAGTGATATCACGGGCTATTTACAGTTTTTGATATGGACAGATACAAATATACGAACGGTTGGAGAAGGAGACATGCAGGCCATGCAAAGAGGAAAAAAGAAGACCACGGATAAGATGGATTCTTCTTCTTCGAAAGCTCCATATCGACCACTTGTTAATCACTATGTGTGACTTGTATGTGATCTGAGCCTAAAAGCGATTGTACTTTGTGCCAGTTACGCGTCTATAAGTAGGCCAGCACATACGATTTCTGCGATGCTTTTTATTTACTAGGGTAGATTCCTCAGTCTTACATCAGTCGCCTCTTACGACATGTCTTGTAGGTTGCCATGGTACTATTCTTTGCTTCCATGATGGACCCCGGCACAACACGGGCGTTATATATGCTGTGTTTTATATGTTGTGTTTTATATGTTGTGTTTTATATGCTGTGTTTTATATGTTGTGTTTTATATGTTGTGTTTTATATGTTGTGTTTTATATGTTGTGTTTTATATGTTGTGTTTTATATGTTGTGTTTTATATGTTGTGTTTTATATGTTGTGTTTTATATGTTGTGTTTTATATGTTGTGTTTTATATGTTGTGTTTTATATGTTGTGTTTTATATACTGTGTTTTATAGGCTGTGTTTTATATGCTGTGTTTTATATGCTGTGTTTTATATGCTGTGTTTTATATGTTGTGTTTTATATGTTGTGTTTTATATACTGTGTTTTATAGGCTGTGTTTTATAGGCTGTGTTTTATATGCTGTGTTTTATATGCTGTGTTTTATATGTGCATGCTGTGTTTTATATACTGTGTTTTATATGCTGTGTTTTATATGTGCATGCTGTGTTTTATATGTGCACGGGCTGCCATTTTATAACGTATTAACTCTTTCTGTAGATAGTCTTTCTTTAAACATTGCTGTCTCTCCCAGCTGGCGTCTGTACGTTTTTTCATCACTCCACTCGGTATCTGGAAAATTTCTCAGCCTTGCTTATCTGTTTTGTCTATATAATCCTACAGTCCACTGTAATGCTAAGGTACGTTGAGTTAAAACGTATAATACAACACAGCACAGTCGACTTGAGTAAACAGAGCACAACTGGACACGAACCAATTCGACAATTTATTTATTTGTTTACATTTACTGCGAGCACCCACCAACGAAAACGTGTCTGGGGCACCCACCAACGAAAACGTGTGTGGAGCACCCACCAACGAAAACGTGTGTGAGCACCACCAACGAAAACGTGTGTGGAGCAATCAGTGGGAACAAGTTTGAACAGGCAATAAACAAGCCGACATTTGGATTAGTGTAAATAATAAATGATCACAACATGATCCCTAGAGCGAGTTAGAAAACATGTCAGTTCTATGGGTCGTTAGTAACGGATAAATAAAGGGGAACATTCAGGTAACAGAAGACATAGGCGGCAAGTGCTATATTGTAATATCATATAAACTGCATATGGTATAATACAGATCATGAGATTTAATGCTAGTTCAGAGACCCCAAACATATTGAGAGGAGCACAATTAAAATAGGTGAACACATTTACATATCTGGTAAGTGTTATCAACATTCTCTCTCTCTTGATCACCGCCAAGACCGATGTACCAGACCTCCATAAATTCTATTCATGCACCTTAGCATTGGTGTGTTTTACGTCACATTTTCAGCACCATTTGAAGCTTTGGTGCTTATCCTTCAGCGATGTGTCCGGTTTCAGCCAGCATTTACTCAGGTTCGCTCTCCTTTTTGTAGCCACCTAGTGTTTTTACGGTGTGGTAGTAGCCCCACTCTAATCTCATTAATAGCCTCTTAGACATGCGTGGCAGGTAACAGTAGTTCTATTCTTTAGACCCCAATTTGGGCCCCGGTAACCACTCGAGCAATCAACATTCAAGGTGGCACAGATGTAGATGTTAGGGTTAGAATACCAAAGGCAAGATCAGCATTTGCCATTCTGAAGAACATATGGAGCTCAAGAATGATCAGGAATAAAACTAAGATACAGACATTCATCAGAAGCTGCCTACACAGGATACTCCATCTTAGATGGTATGACAGGACTACAAACAGGGAACTGTGAGAGAGTGAGACAACGGCCAGTGAAACAAGAGATAATGAGCAGAAGGTGGCGATGGATACACACTGTGGAAACTGACAGCATCACGCGACTGAATCTCCGATGGAACACCCAAGGCAATAGAAGAAAGAAAAGGCACAGGGACACCTGCAGACGATAGATGGAGACGCAATGGAAAAAATGGGAAGAGAAAGAGAGATCTGGAAAAGATGGCATTGGATAGGCAGAGATGGAAGGCCTTGGTTGCGGACTTATGCTTCCCTAGAGGCGAAGGGTGAAGAAGAAGAAGAAATAATAAATGATCACAATATGAGCCCTAGAGCGAGTTAGAAAATATATCAGTTCTATGAGTCGTTAGTAACGGATAACTAGGGATTAACGTTCAGGTAAAAAGAAGATAAAGACAGCCAAATGCAATGTTGTAATATCATATAAACTTCATTTTGATATAAGTCGAATAACACTCATCTCGTCAAACAAACTACTATCTTTATATACTAAAGTAATGTTTCGCCCACTATCCTAGCCCCTAGTAAAATATAATATATCATATCTTAGCTAGTAAGAGTAATATATCCTTATATCTTAGCTTCAATAAATGTAATATATCCTTATATCTTAGCTGGTAAAATGTAATATATCATATATCTTAGCTGGTAGAATGTAATATATCATATATATCTGGGTTGTGCGTCTGCAAACTGTATCCCCGTTTTTGAGAAAATAACCGGACAGGCAGGCCAGTCAGCGAACATGATTCCCCAGTGTCGATGGCAATTGCGTGCATAGTCTCTAACGGCTGCGCGTGCCTCTCTTTTTCACGCGAACGAGGCTCCAGCGAATAAGGGACAAGGTAGCGTCTGCTATTAAGACTCGCTCGCTCGCCGCGCGCGGTGCTTGGTGGTGGTGTGTGTGTGTCCGTATATCGGGTTTCTCGGTCGCGGTGTGATGCAGTCAGTCTAAAATTTTAAACGCTCGACGGTGGTCTCGTTAAAGGCCCGGCTCTCGCAACGGGCTTGTGGGTCCGCAGGTAGTAACATGGTGTCGTTTTTAGCCCGAGGCGCAGTCTTACCGGCAAAACTGTGGGAAAGAGGAGCGCTCAGTCGTTCTTCGCTTCAATTTCGCATTTCGCCGGGGACGTCAGGAGTCCGCTCTGCACAGAGCGCTGTCTCTCCCTACCCGAGCATTGTCAGTCCGGTCTCGTCATGACAGCTATCTGGTTGATCCTGCCAGTAGTCATATGCTTGTCTCAAAAATTAAGCCATGCATGTCTAAGTTCACACTGTCTCACGGTGAAACCATGAATGGTTCATTAAATCAGTCGAGGTTCAATAGATGACGATCATCTGGGTTGTGCGTCTGCAAACTGGCCTTCCCGTTTTGAAAATAACCGGACGGGCGAGCCAGTCAGCGGGCACTTGATTCCCAGTGTCGATAACCAATTGCGTGCATAGTCTCAACGGCTGCGCGTGCCTCCTCCTTTCACGCGAACGGGGCTCCCGAATAAGGGACAAGGTAGCGTCTGCTATTAAGACTCGCTCGCTCTCGCTTAGCGCGTCTTATTAAGTGGTGTCGTGTGTCCGTATATCTGAGTTTCTCGGTCGCGGTGTGATGCAGTCAGTCTAAAATTTTAAACGCTCGACAGTGGTCTCGTTAAAAGGCCCGGCTCTCGCAACGAGAAAACGTGGGTCCGCAGGTAATGGCACATGGTGTCGTTTTTTGCTTGGCGAGGCGCGGTCTTGCCGGCAAAACTTCAATAGAAGCTTGAGCGCTCGGTCGTTTCGCTTCAATTTCGCATTTCGCCGGGGACGTCGGGATCCGCTCTGCACAGAGCGCTGTCTCCCCTACCCCGAGCATTGTCAGTCCAGTCTCGTCGCAGCGGCTATCGTTGATCCTGCCAGTAGTCATATGCTTGTCTCAAAGATTAGGCCATGCATGTCTAAGTTCACACTGTCTCACGGTGAAACCTCGAATGGCTCATTAAATCAGTCGAGGTTCAATAGATGACACGATCCATCCGACACGATGCAGGGCCAAAGGCTCATGTTTCGGCGAAATGAGCCAGGAGTTAGCGAGCGCGCTAGCAGACCCTGCCTCTAAATCACCACGCGGTGACCTGGAAAAAGACTCAGGTTCGGTCTGACCAAAGGGGGCAGGGATCGGGAGAACCGTGAAAGCAAGCAGGGGCCGAAATCCTGGGGAATTCACACGTCTCTCGGCCGATTGTCGAAATAGGCACGAAACAGCAGCGTGCGAAGTTATCTGTGATGACAGTGTGAGCTTAGAGACGCAACGCATAAAAGGAAATCCCTGAAAAACTAACACATTCCTGGTCGGAAATTAAGCAAAATGTATGTCCATACTCAGAAAGAACTGTGGGATTCCAGAGTACGAACGCTTCGCAAACAAAATCGTGGTCACTGCAACGTAGAGACTGGGAATCCCTGAAAATACACACATTTCCTGGCCAAAGACCGCAAAAATACGCTTGAGCTCCAAAAAGTACGAAACAGTAAGTACATTAGTCCGCGCCCAAAACAGTGGTCACTGCAATGCAGAAGACTGGAAGTCCCTGAAAATACACACATTTCCTGACCAAAGACCGCAAAAGTCTTACGAAAGCGTCCCATGAAACATAAGCTGTTCTCTCGCAGGAACTGCCGCTGCCTTGTGGTGTCATGGTTGAGTACAATCAAAGGCTAGCGGAGCAAGCCGTAACAAACCTGAACGAGTGACAGACAATGTGTTCAGAAAAACGACCGGTTCCGGTGGAAGATGGCGCTCATAAGCCCGGGAGGGCAGGTCATCTAAGGGTAGCAGCCCTGAAAGAAAATGGCAACTCATTGCCTTGTGAGTTTTGGCTGGGGACAGTCGAAGGCTAACGGAGAGCGAACCGACATACAAACGCTGGTTGAAACGGATACACGTCCGAAAGATAAGCACCACAGGCTCAAAACGGCACTGAAAGTATGAACGTAGCTACCCATGCTGACGCTGCATGGACTAATTTTTATCATGAATATGTTTATTAATAATGAAATTCGATATGGTGCTACGCCTGAGAAGTCCCGCCGGGCAGGACGAGTGCCGGGCCTCATGCCTCGAAGGGGCCCGCTTTATGCTACCGACGGTCCCCGCCCTCCAACTCGGCACAGCAGCGAACGAGGTAACCGGTCAAAGCTACTGGTGCGATACGGTCAGTATTGACCATAAGAATTAAATATCACCCAATGGATGCGGAAGGTATCCACCACGAAGCAAGCACTCGCAATAAGACTTGCAGAAGACGATATCGACATTGCGTGCCAAACGCACACCCTCAATCCCAGACACAAGTTCGAGATCAAGGTTACACCAGACCTTCAGAACAGACAGAGAAGGACACAAAGGGTTTGAGTCCTCACCCTAGTCAGAAATGGCATTCCAACCAAGCAGATGGAAGGAACAAAGGAAACCCGGAGCCAGTTGAGATCATAGGTGTACGATACGTGCAAAGACCTTCTACAGATCATTCTGTACAATCTTTACTGTCCAAAGTTACACGCCGCTGTCATGGAAACAATGAATATCAGTGAGAACTCATGTATTGTGGTCGGTGATTTCAACAGCCGCTCGGAGAGATGGGGGTACTCAGAAACAAACAGTAGAGGAGTTGAGGTGGAAGACTGGAGATCGAACAATCTGTTTCCTCATCAACGCTCCAGACGATCCACCAACTTTCTACTCGAGAACGTAGCTTTAACGAGTACCCCTGATCTGGCCTTTGCAACCAAGCGATATATCCACCAAAGTAGTCCATGCGGTTACCCACCAACTAGGGGATAGTGACCATAGACCTGTCAAATTGCAAGTAGACCTCAATTTCGTACCTGAGCCCAAATGTGGTTTGCCGGTGGAACTATAAGAGAGCCAATTGGAAACAGTATGGAGCACTGACTGATGCAAATGTTGAACGAATCAACATGCATGACAAGAAAAACGTGCGAATCGTGGCAAGGGAACTGTCAGAAGCAATCCTGAAGGCGGCACGGGAGAGCCATCACAGAGGCGCACGAAAGGATTACAAGCCATACTGGACAACAGAGGTTCAAAGCTTGAAAAAAGACCTTGAGAAGACAGAAGAGGAGTGAGGCAGAGCAGGCACAGTCAGTGGAGACAAACATTGTCTACAAGGCGGCAGCAGCAAAATACAGAAGAGAGGAATAAGAGCAGGCAGCGAGACAGGATTAGGTTAACAACCGGTCCCTGAACCTCGATAGGGACTGACCATAAACTGTGACTGGCCAAAGCGCTGAGCGATGAAACGCAGCAGACCACCTATAGTCCTCGAACAAGACAAGAAGATGGCTTCGGGTCGGGAAGCAGCAAACATCCTGATGCAACAATATGCCGAAGTCAGCAGGTAAAGCATAGCAAAGGAAAAAGTTGATGCCACCAAGAGAAAAGCTCGGGCTCTCCAAGGCGAGCCGAGAAAAGCAGATAGTCACCTAACGGACATTCACCAGTAACAGGCTGGAAGAGGCTTTAAGGACCTGAAACCCAGAAAGTCGCCCGGAAAGATGGGATCACCAATGAGATGCTTAAAAACTTGGGAATCAGAGCAAAGGTCGCTCTATCGTTCTCAGCATGTCGTGGAGAACAGGCATATTGCCGCAAGAATGGAAAGAAGCAATCGCGCCAGGTGCCCATCCTAAAACCAGGCAAAAATAAACTCGACCCAGCGAGTTACAGACCAATAAGCACTCTAAGCTGCGGGCAAACATGGAGCGCATGGTGAACAAACGCTTATCTGGCACTTCAGAGCAAGGGCTGCTTATGGCACAACAAGGCGGTTTTCGAGATACAGATCCACAGAGGATCAAGTAACCTACATTGTCCAGGAAATCGAGGACGGTTTCCAAGAAAAGAAACAGACACTGGCAGTTTTGGTAGATATGGAGAAGGCTTTTGACACAGTCTGGAAAGAAGGATTAAGGCTAAAACTGCTCACCCTCGGCGTAAGGAAGAATGCCTGGTCGGCTCGATGAATGCCTAGAGAACAGAACAGCAAGGTTCAGGTTCAGGGGGTACAAAAGAAAGTATAAAAGGCCACACTGGGCAGAGTCCCCCAAGGAGAATTACTCTCACCGACTCTCTTTCTAGTCTTCGTCAATGACATTGCAACATGCCTCCCAGAACGAGTTCACTCCACTTATAGCACGCCGACTGACTTGGCAATATAGGCCGAGAGAAAGTCAATGCCCACAGCAAGAAATCATTGCAAGCTACATTAAATAACCTTAGAGTGTGGTCAGCAAAGTGGAATATGAAAATAAATCAGCCAAAGACCACTTACACTGTGTTCACCCAGAATAACAAGGATTACAAGATAGCAACTTAAAGTCAATAGAAGGCAGAACCTTCCAGAAAATAAAACCCCAACGTACCTAAAGTCACCACTCGACAGAAAACTACAGCTTGGTGCAGATCAAGAATGCTACGGCAAAAGCAGAGACACAGGCTAACAATGATGCGTAAACTCACTGGGTTCACATGAGGCAAACAGCGAAATTCTCAAGACACTGCTCTGGTAGAGTGCGACCGGTCTAGAGTACGGCATGGCAGCGTGGGCAATGCATCGAACAAGCAATTCGCAAAGTAGACGCTTGATCAAACCGGGCCCTACGCATTATCACTGGAGCCTAAAGTCACGCCCATCAAGGCGATGGGGAGACCATTACGAGCATCCAACCAATGACTGACCGAAGGGACAAGAAAGTAGTAGTACTTGCGGAAAAACTCAAACGGCTCAAATCGCATCCAATGCACGAAAGAATGTTTCAATCAGGAAAGTGGAGAATACAGAGATCTAACTTCGTTAGAATCTCCTAACGCACTGACCACAGACCACAGTCTTTGTCCAAATGCACAACTAAACCAATCCCGGCAATCGACAAGTACCCGCCATGGAAAACTAAAATGCCAGAACTAAGGGAATCAATCCCAGGCATAATGGTAAAAGGACCAAACAGGCCTCGACAGGAAAACTGCAGCAGTAGAGCACGCCAGAATCCGTGCCCTGAAAATGAGTGGACGCACGTCTATACGGACGGATCGGCAAATAACGCAATAAGCGACGGCGGAGGAGGAATAGTGCTGAAAATCTCCAAGAAAGTCACGGTCAAAGAAAGCGGTGCAACTGGCAAATACTCGAATAACTACCGAGCTGAGGCAGAGGCAATCAAAAAGGCAGCCGAAATGATCTTGGAGAGAAGAAACACTACACACAACAAGGTCGTGATATTCACTGATGCTCTATCGGTCATCACGGCACTCAAATGCGTCGGCAAAACTGAGATGAATGAGCTCAAGCGTCCTCGCTGAACTAACGAGTTCACTCAAAAGCGCACTGTCATCCGTGGATACCGTCACACTGCAACATTAGAAACAGAAGCGGCCGACAAGCTAGCCAAGAGGCGAGGCGACTACTGAACTGATCTCGAGATCAATATGAGGAAATCAAAACAACCATCAGTTCGCACTATCGAAGCAAGTGGTCAAAAGACCACCCGCAGTACACTGACAGTGACGGTTACTATGGTCTCTCGCGCTGTGAACGATTACCATATTTCGCCTCCCGTACCGGCCACAACAAGCTCCAGAGCCCACATGTTCCATAAATTTAAATTGGCACAACTAGCCTGTGCCCATGCAATATGGCAGACATGACGGCAGAACGTCTTACCAAGACTGTCCACGTTATGAGTATACGAAAAAGTACTGGCCACAACACACAGAGCTTCGCGAAAAGCTGTACGGAAGGAACGAGTCCCAAAAAACAACAGTTAAATTCATGATAGAAGTTGGTCCATCAAGGCTAGGCAGGAACGCAAAAAGAAGAAGAAAGATATCCTTATATCTTAGCTGTTAAAATGTAATATATCCTTATATCTTAGCTAGTAAAATGTAATATATCCTTATATCTTAGCTAGTAAAATGTAATATATCCTTATATCTTAGCTAGTAAAATGTAATATATCATATATCTTAGCTAGTAAAATGTAATATATCCATATATCTTAGCTAGTAAAATGTAATATATCCTTATATCTTAGCTAGTAAAATGTAATATATCCTTATATCTTAGCTGGTAGAATGTAATATATCATATATCTTGGCTAGTAAAATGTAATATATCCTTATATCTTAGCTAGTAAAATGTAATATATCCTTATATCTTAGCTAGTAAACTGTAATATATCCTTATATCTTAGCTAGTAGAAAATGTAATATATCATATATCTTAGCTAGTAAAATGTAATATATCATATATGTAGCTAGTAAAATGTATATCCTTATATATAGCTAGTAAAATGTAATATATCCTTATATCTTAGCTAGTAAAATGTAATATATCATATATCTTAGCTAGTAAAATGTAATATATCATATATCTTAGCTAGTAAAATGTAATATATCCTTATATGTTAGCTAGTAGAATGTAATATATCATATATCTTAATAGTAAAATGTAATATATCCTTATATCTTAGCTAGTAAAATGTAATATATCCTTATATCTTAGCTAGTAAAATGTAATATATCCTTATATCTTAGCTAGTAGAATGCTAATATATCATATATCTTGGCTAGTAGAATGTAATATATCCTTATATCTTAGCTGTAGAATGTAATATATCCATACTATCCTACCTAGTAGAATGTAATTTATCCTTTTGTTCTCGTCAATGTAGACAATCGGACAATGTTCTAGTACTCATCAGGATTCCTTGTCCTGATACTTCGTTCTCGTCTCATTGTAGAACAATCGGACAATGTTCTAGTACTCAAGTTCCTTGTCCTAGTACTTCGTTCTCGTCTCGTGTAGAACAATCGGACAATGTTCTAGTACTCAAGTTCCTTGTCCTGAGTAAGCTACGTTCTCGTCTCAAAGTAATAGAACAATCGGACAATGTTCTGGCACTCATCAAGTTGCTTGTCCTGAGTACTTCGTTCTCGCCTCGTGTAGAACAATCGGACAATGTTCTAGTACTCATCAAGTTCCTTGTCCTATTGAATACTGACGGTAAAACGTAGTCCCATGTTAAACATCTTAAATAACCTTTCGCAGTTAAAATCGAGTAAGAGTGAGCTGGTAAGTCGCCCCAGCACAATTTCTTGAAATCATTGTTAAACATTGCAAAGTAAAATTCGGCAAATTGTTGATTCCACAAATTCATGTGGGTCTCAATACAACTTAGAGTTCATGCACTGTCTTATATTTACCTATGTGGATAATATACCATATGCAAAAGCACATCGTTCTTCAACGACGTGCAACAATGATAATTGTATCAATCAAAAAATCTTGTCGGCGCACAGTGTAGACATACTCTTAGGCGTTGATCATAAAACCAAAATATACGGCGAAAAATGATAGGTAAAGAGCAGCTGAACACGAAGGGGTCAAATGCTCATGAGGTCATGGTGGTAACATGAGCCCAGGAGGTTAGCGAGGAGCCATTGCTAGCAAGACCCTGCGCCCCCAACCTCCACGCGGTGACCCTGGAAGCATACTCTGGTTCAGTCTGGCTAAGAGGAGCGGGGATCGGGGAGAGAAAACTACTGGTAGTGGTAGCAGTGCAATTACGGAAATACAATAAAGATACATACAGGCAAAACGCACAAATCTCCTGACCGATGTCAAACAAGATATTGCCAAAGTCCCTAGACGCAAAGAAGCGACAACGAAACGTCTCAGACATGGATGAAGTGCATCCAGTGACCAAACGTATGCCCACGTGGGGCGGCTCGAAGCCCTGAGGAGGGGCAAACATTGCCAGCCCCGTCGGCAGAATAAATAAAGACAGGACCCGAAACGAATAAAAGTTTACCCTCGTGTTGGTGCGAGGAAGATTGCAGCTGACCCCGCATTGGTAGCCTGGTGCAGATGCATGTACTGGGCAAGGTTTGCCGAGCGCAAAAGAACAAGTTGCGTTTAGTGCATAACGAAACTACCCGCCCTAGGAAAACCGTGCAAGGTACTGTGCGACTAAAAATTAACATCCCCGGAAGAACTGAGTTGGTGATGCCAAACGGAACTGCCAGCAGGGCAACCGGGCAAAGTTTGTTTGCAGTCGTAACTAACATCCCAGATAACTGGGGCGGGTGATGGCGGCGGCGCAAATCCTCAGTTACGCTGATAGCGCCGGCTGAAACGACCCTCTACCATTATTTGTACTCGGCCCCCATGCCAGTGCTTTCGAGGTCAATTGCAAATTGCCACGTACCAATGCGCGTCTAGAAAAGGCCGAGAATGTTCCTCTCTCGGATTATATCCAAAATGTACGGTAAAGCAAGGCCAGAGCAATGTACGGATCAGACAGAAGTTCAGGTCTAAACATTGGCGAGGCCGATACTTTACGGTGTTTTTATACAGTAAGACGCCGTCCGAGGATAAGCTTACAAGCCCCGAGAAATATTTCTCAGTCAGAACAGGCATAAATAGCGTAACTCACTGTCAGCGTAGATCCGCAAAGCCCAAAAATACCGGCAAAGCTGATCGAACCCTAGGGAAAGCTCACTAGTAAAATCAAAAGCGGCTGAAAACGAACACCCCACCGAAGGATAAGCAACTGAGCTCAAATAGGTGCTGAAGGCTGGTGCACGTACATCGCGTTCTGATGTTTGGCTGTTTATATATCACAATGAGAATGATTAAAACAGGCCTAGAACGATCGAAGAAGAAGAAGAACACACGAAGCAGCCGACAAGTGACCGTTCCAATGACTAATCCCAGAAGGGTTGTAAATGGCTCTATACCGAAACGACCTCACCTAGTCCAGTAATTTGCAAGTAGTAAATCTTGTTTTGACGTAGATTCAAGCCGGAAATATACGACGTTAA
>JADZMA010000258.1:0-22500 GCA_020796225.1 Arion vulgaris
AAAAAAAATTTTTAATCAAAAAAAAGGAAAAATTTTTAGATATTAAAATTGGCGCCCTTTTTCAACGTCGAGATAGTCAAGTTGACGATCACTGATATACAACCGTTAGTGCCTCTTTATGGTTATCAACAAATCCTCTACACCGTGTGATTAGTTCACTATTCAGTGATAAGGAGGATACGTGATCAAAGGTAGTTTACAAACAACCAATCACAATCCGGACAGATGGACGGTGCATTTTGACGGTGACTAGTGAAAAAAATCGCCCGATTTGTTATAACATTGACATACTTGCGTAATGTTATGTTAAATCTATAAAACTTCAACACGTTTGTGAGTTTAGCTGGCTGATTGCTTTGAAATATTGAGACAATGCCTGATAGAAGAAACACAGAATGAGGGAACATTACAGATTCAAGCTGATTAATTTCATGAATTGTGATAAAATTTTTAAGTATAACGTTCGATTAAGTGATTTTTAAAGATTACATAATACGTGTTTGGTTTCATGTATTTCCCATCCCCGTAAGTTTTTTTGTTGTTGTTGATTTAAAGTAAATTTTGATTTGCGGAAAATCGTCCAGTAATAAATTCAGAGCTGTTGCTGCTTTAAGACAAAAGTTGGTATCTAAAGTTTTTGTGTAAAGATAAGCAGAGCTGCTGTTGTTAGTTTGTTTGTTATTACTCTCTGCTCCTTGTGAAGCATAGGGTCTCAAAAATTGACCTCCCCCTTTCCTCGTCTTTAACGGTTTTCTTTATGACTATTCATGATAGCCTTGCATCCATGATTCACCATCAAGACTATTTTAGTTCTGTTTTCCTATTTCCCTTGCGGTTCCACTCAATAACTCGTCTAGAGACACTTTGCCAGTGTGATGCTGGGGCCCGCAAAAAGAAAAATAGTACCACTGCGACCTATGTCGGAAGAGGCGACTAAGGTAGGACCTAGGAAGCTACCTAGTAAATAAAAAGCGTCGCAGGAATAGGATGCGCTGGCCTACTTGTACGTGCATAACTGGCACAACGTACAATCGTTTTAGCTCAGATCACAAAATCCACAGATTGGTTAACAAGTGGTCGATATGGAGCGTTCGAAAGTCTGTAACACTGACTTGTCGTTCCCCAAAGTATCCCACCCATCGTCATTTTCCTTCTGACAAGTCAATGGGTTCCTGTCTATTTTTCCCACAAGTCGTTGTGTTTCTGTAACTGTGTTATTTGTGGTAGATAGCTAGTTAACCGATTTGCACCCATCAATCTGGAGGACCGGAAGGGCCCTATTTCTCTGACGTCTTCCCGTTGACCTGTCCGTTTTTGGAAGGATTGCATTGGAACTTTCATAATGGCTTGTTGTGGTATGATTAAAGTCGTCTTCTAAGTAACTTCAGTTACTACCGACTAATCCACATCACCCTACTACTACTAATTCTCTACCCGCTACAACTAGAACCAACTACTACTACTGCTCTTCAACTCTGTTGCTAATATCACCCAAAACATCCCATCCATACATTCTCTATACTACTGCTACTACTTTAGCTTTAAATACTACTACTGCTCTACTACTTACTATGCCACCAAAAATCCCCACTACTCTAATTCTCTACTGCTACTCTCTACTACTCACTCTCACCTCTCTACTACTACTACTCTACTCTACCGTTGTACTACACTACGATGCTGGACTAGAAGTGAGTATATAATGTTCCGTTCTGGCCCCTGTCATTTATATGGGTTACGGCATCGGTATAGACTCATTAGACTGGATGGTTCCTGAACATGCCACCCCCATTTAAATGGGAACGTGATGCAGGGTGTCGTGCTTTTTTCTATCAGTCAATCTCTCCTTTTATTCCCGCCACATTTTTTTTTCATCACACTCAAACATTTCAATTTTTTTTCTTTGACGAACTTATGTTTATTTTTTTAACCCCTTCCCAATCCTGGGCCCCAAAATATTGGCTCGCAGTACGTTTTAAAAATGACGCAGACCCAACTGCAGGGTTCTACAGTATACATTGCGATAGTAGTGAGTCCCAATGTACAAATAAATTAAAAATGAACGAGGTTAATATGTAACTTTACGAGCTTCTAATACTCTTCTTCTTCTTCTTTGCGTTCGTTCTTTACGACCAATTTTAATCACTCTTTGTGATATGTTTGATCTTTGCCAGAACGATGATATATTTGCACATTGGTTTGGTAGGCCCCTAAACGCATAGACTTCTACAGTTTAGGACATTGCATCTAATTTCATCCTAACCTCCTTAGTCGCCTCTTACGACATGCGTGGCGGGTAACAGTGGCTCTATTCTTTTCACCCCAAATTTGGGCCCCGGTAACCACTCGGGCGGCTTCTAATATTCATTGTTGGCGTCTGTAGCTGAAGTGATAGTGAGCTCGATCACAACCCAAGCGTACCTGGTTCAAACTCCACGACAGGCAGTTTGAAAGCAAATTTGTTCGGTGTGGAATTTTACAAACGGTAAAAATAGACCTCACCGTTCAGAAAGCAATGACAACCTACTGAACGTATACGTGGTGCCTAGATAATCGACTACTGTTTACTTGGGTCGATGGCGAAGTTTGTAAAGAATGTGCCACGATTTTCATTTTCAATATTAATTACTTAATTTTATTCTCCGTGTCTTATACTCATATTTTTGTTATTGGGATATTCTTCTTCTTCTTCAGCTTTCCGAGTCTTTAAGGTTAATTGCTGCATATGTCACTCTCTTTTTATTCCACTTTGTTCGTATCCTTACACTTCCCAATTGTTGACTACTACTATTTCTAGGTCACTTCTTCTATTTCTCCCTCGTTTTCGTGGTCTGCCTAGTGGTCTCTTCCCCTTGATTCTTTTCTTCTTGCATATGCAATTTTATTGCATACTCTCTGTTACATCTGTGTGTCGGCAGGGCTCACAAGGGCAGTAACGAATAAGTAACACTGCGACCACACAGACATGTCGCAAGTGGCGACTGAGGTAGAACCTAGGAAGCTACCTATCAAATAAAAAACCTCCCAGAAATCGTATGTGCATCCTACTTGTAGGCGCCATAACTCACAACACAATTGCTCTTAGGGTCGGATCACATACAAATCACACAGAGTGGTTAACAAGTGGTCGATACAGAGCGTTCAAAGATGAAGAAGTTCCTTCTAATATTCTATATCTACTTCTATATCTACTTCTATATCTACTTCTATATCTACTTTTATATCTACTTCTATATCACTTCTATTCTACTTTATATTTTCTTCTATATCTACTTCTATATCTTTCTATATCTACTTCTATATCTACTTCTATATCTACTTCTATATCTATTATCTACTTCTATTCTACTTCTATATCTTTCTATATCTACTTCTATATCTCTTCTATATCTACTTCTATTCTACTTCTATATCTCTTCTATATCTCTTTATATCTATTTCTACTCAAACTTCTATTTTCTACTTCATTCAATTTCTACATTTTTCTTGGTCTGCCACGTGGTCTTTTTCCCTGTTTTTTTTTCTTTTGCATATGCAATTTTGTACTCTCTTTTGTTCTCTGCTATTCTTTCAATGTGTCCTAGTCATCGTATTCTTTTAAATTTTATGATGGTGACAATTAATGAATTTAAACACATTATGAATATCATATTGTTTCTCATTCTCCACTATTTTCATCCTTATTGCCACTGATTCGCATCGGGTTTGGGGTTTTTCTTTATTGTCATGTTTGCCACCGTCTTGTTCATCCCTACTAAGTTTTCCCAGAAAAAAATTACGTCCACTATTACTTCTCCCCAAAACCCAAACTGTTACGTTTACTGTGCCCAAAAATATTTCGGTTCTGAAACATCATAGTGATTTTGATTTAATCTCCATGAGTGGTTACCGGGGCCCAAAATTTTGGGGGTGTAAAGAATAGAACCACTGTTACCTGCCATGCATTTCGTAAAGGTGTCTAAGGAGGTTTGGCTGAAATCGGATGCACGTGTCCGCTAGGAATGCTAACCTGAAACAAATCTTGCAGAAAACGGATGCCCAGGCCCGGGGGCCATCATGGTGCAACGACCCCTCACAATGAAGGAATGAGATAACCGGATTCTACGGTCGCCAATCTGCCTCTGAGATTTAGCCACCAGTAAGAATGTCAGACCTACCATCACCAGGATGCTAAACTTACTACGGAAGAGGTCGCCAAATGGGGTAGCAGAAATCATGAAATTTTTCCTACAGAACTGCCCCCCGTGTGCAGACTTGAAAGAAAGAGTGGCCCTCTTACACTAGCATCCCAAAACAAACTGTATGGCGTGGCCTGTAATCTGAGGCGACCCTTTATTAGATAATCCGAAATCCCAATCTAGGGGAGAATCCAGAAGAAGAAGAAATGTTTCAATCTTCCTTGATGCTCTCCCAAATTTTGTGGGATGTCTATATCTTCCACTTCGTTGTCTATCCGTTCTAATAATTTTCTTAACATTTGATCACAAAGATACTTTTTCTTCTTCAAACGATTCATAATACCATTGGTAAACCTCTCTTGTATTTATATGTGATCTGAGCCTAAGACGTCAAGAAGGCCAGAAATCAGATTTATGAGATGCTTTTTTTTCTCATTAGTTCCCTAGGCCCTACTGTGGTCAGATCTAACTTGTCTTGAAAATAACAGTGTTACTATTCTTTGCTCCCTTTCTATCCACAACACACTAGCGACAAAATATACGAGTGTTTCTTAAACAAAAATGCCCTGTATTCTTTTCAGACCATAGGGTGTGAAATGTCTGCCAGTTCTTTTTCCTGGCTCTAGCGTGCAGAAGGTAGGAGGGTCAATTTCCTTCCTCATGTGTGGACTTAAATTTTTGGTCTTCCCTTTAAACTTTTTTTTTTGGGCAATGTTTGAAGACATTCTTATACATGTCAGTAAAGTACAAGTTGAAAAACTGGAGTTCTGATTGTTAGTTCACCAGCTTAGACATTCGTTCTGGAGCGTCCGTAGCTAAGCGCTAGTGAGGCTCGTCACACCCAAAGCGTACCTGGTTCAAACTCTGCGGGAGAAAGTTTGGAAGCAAATTAATTCCCTTGGTTTGTACAAACGATGAAAATAGACCTCACCGTTCGAAAGCAATGGACAACTACTGAACGTATAAGTGATTTCACAAAATTGACGACCGTTTAATTTTGTTGATGGGTAGAATCCTTAAAGGGTATCCCGGATTTTTCTTCAAAGTCAATCTCGGAACCAATTATCTTATCCAGCTGTCATTTATTTCTTTTTTTTTTTACAACTGGAAAAAAATCGCTCCGACAAACTCCATCCTTAAGGTGTTTGTTGACTGCCACGTATGGCAGTGTTTAGAATGAAATTCTGGAAAACTTGTTCCACTTGGGGTTTTCAAGCAAATAAAGTCCTATTTGAATTATTATATTGTCTGGTTAATCCGTATTTGTCCAAGAAGTTCAGGAAAGAACTGCGACAGTAAATTGTAATTAGAGTTACAAAATAAATCTGTAACATCTAAGACAGGAAGGAAAGAGTTATCATTATTTATTTTTATTTTTCCCCTAATTGATATAGTAACTTTCAATATATATATAAATATGTAACTTCAGAGTGGACATATGTGTATTATATATATATAAATATGTAACTTCAGAGTGGACATAGGTGATATATATATATATATATATATATATATATATATATATATATATATATATATATATATATTTTTAAATATCTATAAAGGTATGTTCTTGGCTGTTTTTGGCAGACTGAATTAGCTGTTCCAACCCCTTGACCTTTTGAGAGGAAAAAGCTCTGTCATTGATGTAACAATTTTTGGGGATCATACTTCCACTAATTGAAAACGGTCAAAAGATATGCGTTTTTTTTATATCATCATCATATCATCATCAGGTTGCCGTGCCGGCTGCGTGGCGATTGGATCTCCACAAATCTCTGTCGTTGGTGTTTGCTAATAAATTCGGATGTTGACGCTCTACCGTGCCATGAAGTCAAGTTTCCCAAAATTTTCTGTCTCTGTCTTCCTCTGTCTCGTCTACCCTCGATTTTATCAGTTGTACAATGTTTAATCCCCCTCTCATCCATCCCAAAATGATGACTGCCTTTTTCTTATACTAGATAAGCTTTCTCTGTGTCTTATCTCATTCAGCATCTCAACATTAGTCATTTAGCAGTCCATGATTCTCATCAATCTTCTTTAACCCATTTCTGTGGCCCTCAGAGATTTTCGTCTCTGTGTTCATTTCCATGACTCGCATCCGTATGTCAGTATTGGTTCTGTAGCATGAATAACTCGCATTCTGATCGGGATTGACAAGGACTTGTTGCAGATAATCTTCTCATCTTCGGGAAAGTTTTTGCTTGTCCTATTCCTCTTTATTTCTGATCAGCATCTGCTATCTGATGTTACCAGGACTCTGAGGTATTTAAATTGCTGCACGTGTCTTAGCTCAGTCAAATTTACTGTGATGGTGCATTTTGGCAAAATCTGCTTTTTTGATATAATCATAACTTCTGTCTTCTTAATATTCAAACTAAGTCCTCTCTTATTACTTTCTGTCACAACCGTATAAACTAATTTCTGTAGCTCTATTTCATTTCTTGCTATTAAGACAGTATCATCAGCGTATCTCAGGTTATTTATGATATTCCTCCCCCAGCTTTCAAGAATATCTTTTTTAACCTAAAAATGCTTTCACAAAACAGTAGAACAGGTGTGGGGTAATACGCATCCTTGTCTAACACCTTTTGATCTTCTGGGAAAATTCCAATCTTTTGTCTATTCTTATAGCTGCTGTTTCTGCCAATATATTTCTGAATGACTCTTAGATCTTTTGCTATCTTTGGTTATATGTTTCACCTATATAAGATTTTGTTACTGTCCTACATCTGAAGTCGCCTGAGGGCGGAACACTGATGATAGGGAAAGCAAGTCTTGATGTAATAATCACCCAAATCCAAAAACTGGAAGACTAACTATAAACTTATGGACTCTCAGGTAAATTGTGGAAATCAGACCACAACTAACCACGCGACCTCCTTGTTTGTTGTATATAGACAATTTTTTTTAAAATCAACCCAAATGCAAAATAAAAGTTATATTTCAAAATTAAGCCAAAAAAAGGAATATAAATTTAATATTTTTCCCCAAAAAAAACCATAGACTCATAAAATTTGGGAAAAAAAATTAAAAAAAGCTTGCAGTGTTCTATAAAAACATCTACTTTTTCTCCCCCTTCTCTGATCTAGGTAAAGGGATTCCCAGTCAGTTGTCTGACCTATTATCTGGGATTGACCTGACTGGACACTGCAATCCTAAATTATAGCAGACAAACGGAGAAGAAAATTAAATTTTTAAAATGATAGTATATAAACATTGTAATGGAAGTTCAAAAGCTTAAGTTCCCCTTCAATTCCGAAATAAAAAATGCCTCCCCAATTCCCTAAAATAAAATGACCAGTTGGAAGCTCATGATATCAACTCACAGCCATTTTCTCTCCCCCAGGAAAAAATAATCTTAGGCCCCTTCCCTTCCTTCCTTCTTTTCTTCTTCTTCTTCTTCTCCTTTTTATTTTTTCCCTTTTTTTCTTCTTTTTCTTCTACTTCTTCTTCTTTTTTTTCTTCTTTTTTTCTTTTTTCTATTTTTTCTTCTTCTTCTTCTTCTTTTTATTCTTCTTCTTTTCTTTATTCATTCTTCTTTTTTCTTCTTCTTCTTCTTCTTCTTCTATTTTTTCTTCTCTTCTATTCTTTTCTTCTTCTTTTTTTTTTCCCTTTTCTTCTTTTTTTTCTTTTTTTTTTCTTCTTCTTTTTTCTTAACCCATATCAAAATTCTTAACCATCTGTGTGATTTAAATGTGATCTGAGCTTAGAGCTTTACGTTGTACCATTTTGCCCTAAAAGTATCCACACATCAATTTTGCGATGCATTTTAATTTTACTAGGGCAGTTTCCCCCCGACCCTATATCATCACCTCTTCGACATCCTTGTAGGTCACGGTTTCTATTCTTTTTTCCCCTTACCACAGGACTTTCTTTGGATTTTGTTAGTGATTATAATACCATCATCATTGCATTTTTTAAATTCATGTCTTTTCGATCTATTTTTTTTAAAGGTAAATCTCATCGGCATACGGTTCCTAGCTTTGGGCGGAGAGATTAAACTTTTTCTGAAGATGGAATAGTTTTTAAAATTTTTTTTTAATCTTTTTTTAAATTTAAAAAAATAAAATTTTGATGTTGCAGTGGCTATCAGCCGTTCCCATCGATTTTCTACCCATGGATTCCTTTACATGCTCAAATTGAACCTGGTCTTCGTTTTTCCCCTCTCCGATAGGACTAAACTCGATCTCACTAAAAAAAATAAGGATCTCGGGAAAATTATTGCTTCCCCCCTTTTTTATCAGTTGGGAAAAAATGGAAGCCCCAAAACCACTCTTGAAAAAATCCACAAGAATGTAATATTTGGGTGAAAACCTCAAGATCTCAACGGGTAGAAACAACCGCTCACAGGCTCTAAAACATATGCCTTATGTCCGCCTTTGGCACGGAACAAACAACTCTTCACGCGGGGAACAACCCGAATATCATAGGCAAAAAACCCAAGCCCCCTCATCTCTCCCCAAAAGGGCCCCCCTTCAGGTCATTTTTGTTACAGTGTTTTACTTTTTTTTCACCAGTTCCCAAAACACGAAAGTTAAACAGTTGAATAGTGTAAATTAAAAAAGGCACGATCCATAGACTAATACTCAAAAAAACATTAAATATAAAAAATGAACACTTCACAAGTGCTGTCATTTCTTTTTGGAAAATTTTTTCTGTTTCTCAAAAATAAAATGGGTCGACCAATTTTTTTTCTGTTGTCTCGAATACAAATGGGTCAGCCGATATATTTTTTTTCTGTTGTCTCCCGATACAAATGGGTTTGCATTATTTTTTTTTGTTTTTTTTTGTTCTCATGTTCGGCTGAGGTCCTTACAAACAGGGCGTCAATTGGCATTTTTTGGTGTTTTTAGATGATTGCTTTTTTTTATCATCAGTGCCCTCCCTTAAAGTGGTCTTAATTTCGTGTCTTGTAATTTAATTTAAACTGGATGTTTCCTACTTAAATCATAAATCTCGGGGAAGTATATCCTCATCGCTTCACTAACAAAAGGGTTTAATGTGGAAGGCCCACTTTTCCGATACCCAGTAAGTCTCCGTTAATTTCGGCGAAAGGGCCCCACCACCTCCGAAGGTGTTGCGTAAGTAAAACCTGGTTGCAACAATTCTAGGGATCTGGAAGAAAATTGTCATGCGCTCGTTCGTTCGAACTCACCCCTTAAAACACAATACAAACGTCAACAACCGCCATAGGACCCAAATATATTGGTGAAGCCATTTAAATGGTCCCAGAAAAACACTGGGTAATAATGGCGGTCATTGGGGTTACCCCATCAAATCGTTTTCGTTGAAATAAAATACGACCAAACCCGGTATTCCCCAACCCAGCCCCTTTTGGTACCCCCCAAAAACTCATAAAATTGAAAACGATTTTACTTTTTTTTAAATTTAGATTTTATTACATTTGTTTTTTAGCTAGTCATAAGAAGCAATTATTAAGAGAAATAAAATTCAGACAAAAAAATTTTTTGGGCAAAAAAAGCTGCACCATGATAAAATTTTTATAGGGGGGAAAGTTGGGAGGAAAAAAGAAAAAAACCCGGGAAGATAAGTGGGGGGAAAACTTTAAGGGGGGAAAAACGGGTTCAGTCTGGCGGGTCAACCCAAGGTGAAAGACAGAGGTGCGGGGAATTCATTCGAACCTTGGATGTGGAGATGGCACCTGAGGGGATATCTAGATAGATTGGTAGATTTAATAGAATATGTAGTTATAAGTAGTTAGAAAATGGGTAGATATATTTATTGATTGATTGATAGGACTCATCTTCACTTCAGGGAACCATGTTCTTCAATCTCTTTTTTACAGGAAGATCTAATGCATCCAAAACTCATCCCCGGCAGAGTCCTAATGTAATTTTCAAGATGGTGAAGGTATTTTTTGAATTTAATTTAACTTTATTTCTAAAAAAATTTTTCCCGGGCAGGGGGTTTTTGGCCCCGCTCTTCTCGATTTTGAACTGCCAAGGGTTCTTTTCGTCTCAAATTAAACACTGGACCCATATTTTTTTCGACCGTCTCCCCATGGACTAGGAAACCCCATCTCACTACCAGATAGGGGTCTCTGGGAAAAAAAATCCAAAGGGGAATATGATTCAGATAGCTTCTATATCGATGGACGTGTGTTAGAAATGAAGGTAAATATATGTATCAGGTATTTCTATATCGATGGACGTGTAGTTAGAAATGAAGGTAGATAATATATATGTATGCAGGTAGACTTCTATATCGATGGATGTATTGAAATAATGAAATAAAATATGTATCGGGTGACTTCTATATCGATGCCCTGTATTAGAAATGGGTAGATAATATGTATGCGGGTCTTATCGATGGACTTTGGGAAAAACAGGTAGAAAGTTTATCGGGGAAAGGGTTGATGGACGTTGACTGCATGCAAAGAAACGTCCTGAGACTGGGCCTGAAGCCTGGCCCTCAAAAACACCGTCTGGGTTCGGTTGCCCTAGATCGTGACAGTTCCGTCATTGGATAGTAAAATTGCGTTTACTATGGCGTATTTCGCTTTTTTTAACCACGGCAACTAAGTGTCAGTCTGTTTTTCAATTCTCTACGCAGGCTTTAAAATTTTACCTTTAAAGGTTCAGACGTCCCCTCATACTTCAAAACATTCCCGTCAATTTCATGTCTTATAGCATATTAGACGAAAGTATTCTTAAAATGTTCAGATTGACATTTATCCACCCGCAGGCAATATCTACCCAACAAGGGTTACAAAGCTTGAAATATTCATATTCTGAACTGGGCATTGAGTTCGGATGACTTAAGAGTTTTGAATCATAATGTCAGGTACTAAATACGCATTATGTTCAATTTAAAAAAATTAAAAATCGCTCGTGGCCTCTTTACCCCCAGAGGGAAAAAAAGTCATGAAAAAATTTTTTCACTGTAACTTAGATTTTTGAGATTCTTAAAAATTGTTGAAGTTCTTTGTCTCAATTTTGTTTAATTTTGCGTATTCGTGTGTAAACATAATATATAGTTAGTTGTGTTGTATTGATATAATACCTTTTTTCATTAAAAAGGAGTATGTATATTATATATATTATACATACATATTAAAAATTTTTTTTATTTTTTGTACGCATTTCATAAACTCCTTTAATGGTCCTTTAGAATTGGGGTACAAACTAAATGTATCTTTGTTTTTTTAAAAAAACAAAATTTATCCCAATTTTACTTTTACCGTTCGAAATAGGTATGTGGACAGAAAGATTGAAATTAGAATCCCCAAATCAACCTTTTCATACCATACCCTAAACTTGAAACCAAGCAATTCCCTAGGGTAAAAAAACAGATTGTTTAACAATCTTTAAAAACTTTTATCGTGTCAAACATGGCTGAAAAGAAAAGAAGGAAAAATTCCTATAAATAAATGCGAGGAAAAAGTAAAAAAAAAGAAAAGACCTTAAAAAGGGAAATTAGAAGAACAGTCAAACAACACCTGCTTTGATTCATTGAAAAAAAGAGACTCAAATGGTTTCCATTTTTGAATGAACCCGAATACACCGTTCAAGAGCTTAAAAAAAATGGAATCATCAGAGAAAAGGGCAGACCAAGAAAAAAGCTTTTTTGAGTTATAAAACTTTAAAATACAAACCCCCAATATCAAGCAGAGGTTACCCAAAGATCATCATTAAACCCACACCCCGGCAAAAAAACGGACGGACAAACAAAACAAAACAAATGTGCTGTTGTTTTTACGGTGTGCCAAATTTATCAGCTATATTAAATCCTTTTCCAGTTAAAAACCCATACGGTAAAACTTAACTAGCTCTTAATTCTGTTAAACATCTAAAAGTTGAAAATAATTAAAAGACTTTAAAACCTACACAAATAAGGGGTGTTTTAGGGTCTAAGTTATATTTAGCTTTTTTTTTCTGTTCAAAAGTACGGTTCCCAAACCCGCAACGGGGCACCCCCTTTGCTCCGTTCCTGTGCCAATGATATCCACGAAATGCTAACAACTTTAAAAATTTTCCCGTGGGAATAATTCAAAAATAGCCGCGTACCGCCAAAAAAACAACCCCCATAAAATCATAGGGCCCTCGCAGAAACCAAACTGCATCCTTGAAATTTCAATTCTTGTCGAAGGAACATCAATCAGCAAAAACCAGCTTTCTGCCCGCAATATAACTGCATGGCAGTTGGCTTTTTGTCATAACCGCTGTCCGCCATTTTCTGAATACACACAACAAAAACACTTTGCCGCAAAAGCATTCCATGAACAGTCACAGCTCCGCGTTTCAACATTAACTCAAGGGTCGGGAAACAAACCGGAAAAACCCGACCAAACATGGCGGGAATGCGCTAGCAAAGTCGTGTTCAGAATCAAACCATTCTGACTCTGAATGGGCCCCCCATTCCGCCATTGCTGGCCAGATTTTTTTTTGAAATTTTTTCTCTAATTGTTTTTTTACCAAGAACGCATTTATTTTCAGCGAGAAATGGATGGAGTCGCTGAGGACTCTCATCATTCTGTGCCGTGGCGTGGCGATCATGGATCACCCAAAAACTCTGTTCTGGTGTTTTCTATTCTCAGATTTGCGTCTACCGTGACGAAGTAGGGTATCAAAATTTTTCTCTCTTCTTCCTCTGTCTCTCTGCCCTCGTTTTTTGTCATAATGTGTTCTTCTCCCCTTCCCCATCACATGTCCAAAAATATGACCCTCTTTTTTTAATGATAAAACTTTTTCTGTGTCGCCTCATTGCCCTCAGTTGTCATTTTAGCAGTCCATGGGGTTCTCATCATTCATCAGTAAAACCACATCTCTGCGGAGTCTAGGAAAACACTCATTTTCTTTTTTGCCAGGGCATCAGATAAAAAATGAACGCGCCGATGGCTGTAGTAAAAGTTGACGAAAAATGGACCAGGTTGATATTATAAATTCCCTAAGAGGCGAGTTGTCATCTATAACATCAAAGTTGGACTGCAGATAAGCTATGAAAAAACAAATATAATGAAGATACCTATGAATAATGCAGATATCACACTGGAATCTAAAATGATAAAAATAACAGAGCAGTTCACCTATTTGGGTAGCAATTTTGATTGCATAGGAAATGTTAAAAAGAAATTATGATACTAATTGGCAAAGCAACATCAGCTTTTAAAAGTCTAAATAAAATATGGAACTGCAAGTTATATAGTATTAAACTAAATTACGAATTTTCAATTCAAATGTTGTATCAATCCTAACATATGCCAGCGAGAGTTGGAAAATGACTAAAGATATAGAAAGCAAGTTGAATGCATTTGAAAATAGATGTCTGCGAAAAATAATGAATATAAAATGGAACGAATTCAGGAGAAGTGATGAAATCAGAGACATGTCTGGTCAACCACTAGTGACAATTGTTATAAGAAAGAGAAGATATGTTGGGCACACCTTGAGGAGAAATGATCAAAGAATATCAAAGCAGGCATTGAAGGGGATGCAAGGGTTAAAGAAAGAGAGGTCGACCTAAGGAGACCTGAAGCGAACTTTGCAGAGAGGCAGGAAATATCGGTCTCAGTTCCATGGAGGAGATTGAGCGAGTTGCCCAGGATAGAGCGGTATGGATAAATTATTTGCAGGCCCTATGTAACGTATAACGGTACGAGAGGAATTATTCTTATTAAGGGCGAGAGGTCGTGTACATGATTCAAGTAATAGTGGTGAATCTGCAACACTAACAAGACTGCAAGAATTTCAAGTCAAATGTGGTGTATCTAGACAAGAATAGGTAGACAAGGTAGCCAAAGAAGAATTGTAAACCAACTAGTTAACTAAACTAAACTAAACTAAACTAAACTAAACTAAACTAAACTAAATACTGAAGGCATTTATATTGCAATGTATTAGCCAGTATACTAGCTTTAAGTCATCTTAAACATTACAGCGAGCCAGTGCATCATCTCTAAAGAGCAAAAGGGTTAAGCTGATAGTATGGGTCGTGCGTCTGGTGTCTCTACCTGATGTTGTGTTTCTCATTTCATCATGTATTTTCTTGTGAGAAATCTCTTTGCCTCATCATAGTTTCTACTGGTTGTGCTAGTTTTTCTCCTTTTGCTAATCTTTTTCCTCATTGTTGCTTGGTATGTTTGCAGTAAGATGGGGTTAACCGTATAGCAGCTTTTGAACCTGCAGAGTGTTTCCTCTTTACCATAGACTGTAGAGTGTTTCTCTTAGGTAATTTAATTCTTAAAAGACTATTAATTTAAAGTATTTTGGACACGTAATGAGACCAGAAAAGTTGGAGAAGACCATCATGGAAGGAGTTATACCGACAAGAGGGGAGAAAAAAATCACGGAAAGATGGATTCAGGATGTAACTGATGGTTTGAGCATGACGGCTGCATTGATGGAGAAACTGGCATACGAGAGATAAATTACGAAGACTGTTAGGTGTGAAGTTCTGCTCCGGACAAGCTATTTGATGATGAATTTAATTCTGCATTTTGAAGGCTCATTCTTGCCACACCCACAGAAAGTGTATCAGCGAAAATGATTATATGTCTATTTGTACTTTAATCTCTCATGATAGTTTCTGCTGCAATTTTAAAGAATCGGGTTGTCTGCTCTGTAAGTTGGTTGGAAATTACCTGCTGCTACTGACAATAAATATGTTTAGAAGGATTTCTCACCGTCCATTTTCTATTCCATTACTTGTTGATCCATCTGTTTACACTCGACTCTAGATGATTGTAGGAAAGGGGTTTTGTTGATGTATGTCAATTTGATGGATTTTCTTTGTGGTTCAGTCTGGCTGTTCTTTCTCTCACTACCAGGAATGCTTCATAGGGCCGAATATAAAAGCGGTTCTCATAGCGGTAATATGAATTGAAAAGTGGACCACCAAGATAACAACAGAATATTAGAGACACAATGAACACGACGACGGAAGAGTTGAGGGAACTGGATAAGGTGTAATTTTTTCATATAGGCTATGATGAAAGTAAAAGAAAAAGCCCTTTATCCCCGTGATATATGAGGTAATATGATGTTAGGTTCGTATTTTTCTTGACCGACGGCACACGATGGGTGATGTGGGCAACATCACGACGCGCCTTTCTTTGGGGCTTTACTTGCCTGTATTTAGGCAGTGTCGACCTGACAGCCGTTATGGTCGAAAAATTCCGCGCCCCTGAAATTGAACCCGGACCACTAGTCTAAGAGTGAGTACACTAACAACTACGCTGCTATGGCTCTCACGATAAAGTGACACCTTAAAGAAACCAGTTATATAATAATAATATGGTGATAACTAGGGTTTTCCTTAAGGCTTCGCCGCTCTTCGTTATGAACGACCTGCCTCTGTGGCTGCCCTGTCGGAGTCAAAAGCAAAGCGGGGATTAGAATAAGATATCATCACTTCTTCTTCTTCGTTCACCCGCTGTGAATTCAGGCGTTAGCCATGGCGGGATGGCGCTTCTGATGTTGCGTGAAAGCCTGCTTTACCATTTGACTGGTGTCCTCGCCATGCAGGCGGGACTTCGTCGACTTCAGAGGTGATATCATCGCTGATAATGTCTGAGGGGGGAAAGGGAAGTTAGATAGTGTGTGCATTGCTTCATAAAATATCAAAGTAGTAAATGTTCTTCGGCGTAGACCCAAAGCCAAAATAAACAGTGTTAAACCGGATCATTCAAGAGAACTTGTACACACTAGGAAGGGAAGTGTGGGGACTGACTGTCAACAGGCATACTCAAACATTTCCAGTAGGAAAAAAACGGAACCCCTGACATACACGTGTATGGTCCATACACAAGTAGGGGCCTACCAACAGGGGCTTAACGTTAGTCGTTCTTGTCAAAGATCAGTTATGTATCACAATAGAATGATCAAATTGGTCGCGAAGAACAACGCGAAGAAAAACTACAAAATATCAGTATTCTTTCCCATCACATTTAAACAGCAACAGCTGTTGGCAGTCAAGTTTCCTACAAGCACAGTCAGGGAACTAAGCGTCTGTTCTCATAATCTTCAGGATCCGAACAAACAATCGTCTGGCAATTAACCTTCCACTCAGGGCCAGTTACCTTTTCCCCGTGCCACTAACTTAAAACGTCGTTAACCATTATAAAACTAATTAACTTTGTAAAACGTAATTAACTATTGAAACTCGATTAGTACAATATCTTTCCTTGCTAATTAAAACTATAGCTTTACTTCAGATGGGCTAATTCGTTCTTTTATTCTTTACACAGTTATTTCTGATCTCCCTTTTTTAAAGGACATATCTACAGTTGGACTGAACTTAATTGATTCTTCTTCTACGAACGCTCCATATCGACCACTTTTTCCACTCTTGTGATTTGTATGTATCTGAACCTAAGATCGATTGTATATTGTGCCAAGTTATGCGTCTACAAGTAGGCCATCACATACGATTTCTGCGAGGTTTTTATTTACTAAGGTAGCTTCCCTAGGTTCTACATCAGCCACCTCTTACGACATGCCTTGTAGGCCGCAGTGGTACTATTCTTTGCTTCCATGCAGGCCCGGCACCACAAGGGCGAAGATTGATTGAATGATTCATAGGACCATCATCATTGCACTTCTGTGAGTAACCTTTGATCTCTTTCTTACACAGGAAGATCTCAGCTGCAGTGCACAAACTCCTACACTGGCGGGGGTTCCAGTGTAATTTTGAAGATGTTGAAAATATTTTGTGGGAAATTTTTAGTTTTCATCTTTTTCTAATGAATTTTGCCAGCGGCGTTTTTCCAGCCTGCTCTTCTCGATTTTCAACTATCAAGGGTTCTTTTACGTGCTCAAACTGAACACAGGGCTACGTTTACAGTCCGTCTCGATAGATTGGGAACTCGATCTAATCTACACCGTCCCGATAGATTATAAACTCGATCTAATCACTGTCTCCGATAGATTATAAACTCGATCTAATCTACACCGTCTCCGATAGATTATAAACTCGATCTAATCTACACCGTCTCCGATAGATTATAAACTCGATCTAATCTACACTGTCTCCGATAGATTATAAACTCGATCTAATCTACACTGTCTCCAATAGATTAGGAACTCGATCTAATCTACACTGTCTCCAATAGATTAGGAACTCGATCTAATCTACACTGTCTCCGATAAAATTAGGAACTCGATCTTCTTTTTCTTCTTCTTCGATCTTTTCTGGCCTGTTTTAATCATTCTCATTTGTGATATATAAACAGCCACACATCAAACTTGTGATGTACGTGCACCAGCCTTCAGCACCTATTGGGCCCAGTTGCTTATCCTTCGGTGGGGTGTTCTTTTTCCCAGCCAGTTTTTGATTTACTAGGGTGAGCTTTCCTAGGATTCGATCAGCTTTGCCGTATTTTGGGCGTGATCTACGCCGGACAGTGAGTTACGCTTATGCCAGTTCTGACTGAAAATATTTCTCGGGGCTTGTAAGCTTATCCTCGGACGGCGTCTTACTCGTATAAGACACCGTGAAAATCGGCCTTCGCCAATGTTCAGACCCGAACTTCCTGTTTGATCCCTACATTGTCGGCCTTGCTTTACCGTACAGTTTTGAGTTTGATCCGGGGAAGGAACATTCTCAGCCTCTTCTAGACGCGTATTGGTACGTGGCAATTTTCAATTAACCTCAAACACTGGCAGGGGCCGTACAAACAATGTAGAGGTCGTTTCGTCGGCACTATCAGCGTAACTGAGGATTTTGCGCTCGCCGCCATCACCCCCCCAGTTATTCCGGGGATGTTAGTTACGACTGCAATCGAACCTTGCCCGGTTGCCTCAAAGCTGGCAGTTCCGTTAGGCATCACCAACCTCAGTTCTTCCGGGGATGTTAATTTTTAATCGCACAGTACCTTGCCGATTTTCCCAGGGCGGTGGTTTCGTTATGCACTAAACGCAACTTGTTCTTTTCGCTCGGGAAACCTTGCCCAGTACATGTATCTACCGGGCTACCAATGCGGTCAGCTGCAATCTTTCTCGCACCACACGAGGGTAGACTTTTATTCGTTACGGTCCTGTCTTATTTATTCTTGCCGACGGGCTGGTGTTGCCCCTCCTCAGGGCTTCGAGCTTCTCCTACGTGGGCATACGTTTGGTCACTGGATCCTCTCATCCATGTCTGGAGCGTTTTTGTTGCTGTTTCTTTGCGTTCAGGGACTTGGGCAATATCTTGTTGGACATCGGTCAGGAGATTTGTGCATTTTCTTTGTATTATCTTTATCGTGTTTCCGTACTTGCTGCTACCCCTACCAGTGTTTTCTCTCGATCCCTGCCCCTCTTAGCCAGACCGGAACCATAGTCTGTTTCAAGGGTCACCGCGTGGAGGTTGGGGCAGGGTCTTGGTTAGCGCGCCCCCTCGCTAACCATGGCTCATGTTACCACCATGACCTCATGAGCCTTTTACCCCGGAACTCGATCTAATCTACACTGTCTCCGATGAATTATAAACTCGATCTAATCTACCCCTGTCTCCGATGATTAGGAACTCGATCTAATCTACACTGTCTGCAATAGATTATAAACTCGATCTAATCTACACTGTCTCCGATAGATTATAAACTCGATCTAATCTACACTGTCTGCAATAGATTATAAACTCGATCTAATCTACACTGTCTGCAATAGATTATAAACTCGATCTAATCTACACTGAAATCAAAGATCTCTGAAAATTATCCCGATGACTCTGCAAGGGAACGGACCAGTTCCCTTTTGGGCCGAGGCAGTACCTAACCTCTACCCCCAGAAACGCCTTCTTATTGAATTTATTTCATCACCCTCAAATAGCCTGTCCCGAACAGAACTTTACCCCCTTAACAGTCCTTCGGAATTTCTCTCTCCCATAGGTAAGATGTCCTGTCTCTGCAGTGCTCGCTCCAAACAATCAGTTCATCTTGAATCCATCTTCTCCGTGGTCTTCCTCTTCTCCTCTTTGCTGTGATGCCTTCTTCCACGATGGCCTTCTCCAGTCCTTTGTGTCTCTTTATATGTCTAAAATACTTTAATTTTCTTATTTATATCATCAGCCAGTTTTCTTTGATTTTGAGTTCCTTCTGGACGATAGATCTTTTGTTCTCTTCTCTGACCATGATATACGGGGGACTCTTGTGTAATTTTTATTATGCCCTCGTGGATATCCTTTATAGGACGTAGCTATAACAACTTAACCGAGTTGTCAATTTCTGGGCACCACTTTTTTCCCTCCTTCCTTTCGTTCCTTGAAGTATTGTCTATATATATTCAATGTTGTCTCTTGTATCCTTCCTTTCGTTCCCTTGAAATATTGTCTATATATTCAATGTTGTCTCTTGTATCCTTCCTTTCGTTCGCTAAGTATTTCTATATATTCAATGTTGTCTCTTGTATCCTTCCTTCCTTTCGTTCCTTGTATTGTCTATATATTCAATGTTGTTCTTGTATCCTTCCTTTCGTTCGCTTGAAGTATTATCTATATATTCAATGTTGTCTCTTGTATCCTTCCTTTCGTTCGCTTAAAGTATTGCTATATATATTCAATGTTGTCTCTTCCTCCTTCCTTCCTTTCGTTCGCTTGAAATATGTCTATATATTCAATGTTGTCTCTTTTATGAACTTCACTGTCTTTTGTAGCTCACACAGAGTCCGTGTAGTTTATGTCAGTGTTTTTTCGTTAGGCCAGTGAGTTTGCCTCAGTGATCATATTCAGGGCAGTCTTAAAGTATGTGTCTGCAGTCGGGTTTTTGCCTGTCACATGTACACATGGCTGAATTGCAATCTTGAATTTTATATACATGTGGCTGGGAGCCATTGTGTCCTGTTCTAAGGCCAGAAAAACAACTTGTTCCAATCTGCTCATATTATAGTAATCTCTTGTTTGGTATTTGTGGCTTTCTCATTGGATTTAATCTCCTTTTCTTTTGGTGGTAGGTAACTGGCACATCCGGCTGTTCTCCTGCAGCACCTTCCTTGGCCAATCGGTCTGCTGTTTCTTTTCCTGGTATTCCACAATGAGGGGGTATCCCCCTGCAAGACGACCCTGCAGATCTTGGACAATTTAGACAAGTAGGGTCTGTAGATCTGGCAATTTTCTGGACTAAGTGCTTGGAGTGCTGATTTTGCATCAGTCAAAAATACAACAGGTTGAGGATCAGTTGGTATTCAACGTTTTCAGTTGCCACCTTGATTGCCTAATTTCTGATCATAGTTGTGACAGAATTTCCCCGTTAGTACTTTAATCGCATCTCTGGCGTTGTTTGTGTATTCTATTACCTCCTGCTCCTCCATTCTTCACTGCATTTTCTGCTGACCCATCCGTATGCCGGACCCAGAGGTCATGTGGGTACTTCATCAATAAACTGAGAGTACTGTCTTGCGTTGTATGCTGTTCTGCTCATCCTTGTCGGATATTCCTTTCACTTCTGTCTGGATACATACTTCTGGTTCAGTCTCCTCTCTCCAAGGGGTTTGCTCTGGAACAGACTTTAGGGGAATGCCAACTTTTGGTAGGTCTGAGGTTTGCCTATTCGGTCTTTTGGCCTGGTGAATAAAGCTGCTTCTTTTCCCCGCCCCAATGCTAGTTTTTGGAATCTGTTTTCCATTGGGTGGCTTGGCATACTCAGAAATTTTTCTGCCTGCGTCATCATTTGTGTCTCGCGTTCTCTCAGTGCTTGTATTCCCCCCTCTTTCCATCTCCACTATTGGGTGTTGTTTCATTGCTCCTGTGATGACACAGGCGCCTGGTTTGCATTACCCAGTTCTCCTAATGTGGTGTTTATGCTGGACCCATCAGCTGCCATATTCGGGTTTGGGGTCTATGCCTGCTGATAAATATTTTTAAGTATTTTTGACTGCCCCCATGTGGTTCCACTTAACTTTCTCAGGATGGCAAACTTCCTCCTGGCCTTTGCTGCTGCTTTGTTGATGTGCTGCTTCCACGTCAGTCTATCATCAAATGTAACTCCGAGATAGGTGGGTTGCTTGTCTTCTCTTAGCAGTTCTCATTTATTTAATGTGCCAGCTTTTGTTTGGGAGAGAGAGTAAAAGTGTAGTGCTGCTTATCTGTGTTGATGCTGACACACCATCTGTTTGCCCATGAGGTTAAGGCATCTACAGCTCTTTGTAAACAATTTGGTGGCCACTGTTGCATACTCATTTGTGCACCATATTACCAGATCATCAGCGTACTTGCAACCCTTTTTCTCCTGTGGGAACTCAGCAACCAGGTCGTTGATGAAAATTAAGAAAAAGTGTGGGGACAATACTCCTCCTTGAGGACGTCATGCGCAGTAGAACTTTTTACTCTTGAGTCCATCTAGATGCACTCTGGCTTTTCTGTTATGTAAGTATGCTTTTATCCATTTGTACATCCTACCCTTTATTCTACAATTTCTCAGTTTCTTCAGCAGTCCTTCTTTCCCAAAACCCTTTTCAAAGGCTTTCCTAGGTCTATCCATGTCGCTAGTACCAGTTTCTTATCTTGGAACGCGTCCTCAATCTCATGAGAAAGGTACGTTGCTTGGTCTTCAGTAGAGTAGCACTGCCTGAAACCTGCCTGCTGTTTACACAAAAATGTTTCGCTTTCAAGATACCCTGCAGTCGGAGATTGATTATACGTTCCATTGTTTTGCAGGCAACTTGTAAGACGATCGGTCGGTAGCTGGAGGCAGAAGAACTATTTTTTTTCCGGGGTTTTGAGGCGGGATCTGGTTGCTTCTCTCCAGGGCTGTGGAACTTGAAAGATCAACAATTATTTAAATCTGCAGTAACTTTGTTTTTGCTGCAGTTCCTAAGGTTAATCATCTCATTGGACCTCCATCAGCTCCTGGTATTTTCTCAATTTTAATTTGGATATTGCTAGTTCCAGTTCTTTAAATGTGATTGGAGTCTTCATCACTTCAGGTATTGTTTCGTCTTGCTCTACATTTTGCTTTTTCTCACGAATCTCTCGATGTTTCATTGTGCTAATTTCAATATTGCTGTCTTTATAGGGGTCTGCAAAATGATCGCTGCCCTTTTTCCTGTGAGGATGTTTCCATCTTTGTTTAATGCAATCTTTGGATTTCTCCTTGTACCTTCATCATTAAGTTGTTTTACTAGCTTACAGCTTCCTGGTATCTCTTTCAAAGTTTAAGGACTCTGTTTTTTTCCCTTCCCGCTCCTCCGCCTGGCCTGCAGCTTTGCCCTTTGAATATAGCCTTGGCATGCTGATATTTGTTGTGGTGTTCTTGGCATGGAGTGGTCTCTGCCTGCTTTTGTGGGAAAATTTTTACATTATTGTGCAGTAGTTCCATTCACTGCTCCCGTAAGGCGTGTAGTGCTTTCGAGCCCCTCTAGGAATTGTTTCGTAGGCAGCCTGTTTTATG
>JADZMA010000258.1:27500-39200 GCA_020796225.1 Arion vulgaris
CTTCTTCACTTCTTCTTCACATCTACGTCTTCTACTCTTCTACTCTACTCTTCTACTTTCACTCTCTTTAACTCTTCTACTCTTCTACTTACTCTTCTACTTCTACTCTTCTACTTCACTTCTTCTACTTATACTCTTCTACTCTTCTACTCTTAATCTTTTAATCTCTTCATCTCTTCTACTCTTGTTCCTTCTAATTCTTCACTCTTCTACTCTCTCATTCTTTCTAATCTTCACTTCTTCTACTCTTGTTCTTCTAATCCTTTCTACTCTCTTCACTCTTCCGGCTACTCTTCCAATCCTTCCACTCTTCCACTCTCTTAATTTCTTTCCTTCACTCTTCCACTCTTCCCACTCTTCACTCTTCCACTCTTCACTCTTCCACTCCTCCACTTCCATCCTACTTCACTCTTCACTTCTACTCTCCTACTCTTCCACTCACTCTTCACTCTTCCACCTCCCAGACCACCTTCCCACTTCCACTCCTTCCACTCTCCTCTTCCACCCACCTCCTTCATTCTCTCACTCTTCTAGCTCTCTTCCTTACACTCCCACTCTTCCCTTCCACTCTTCATTTTCTTCTACTTTCTACTCTACTCTTTTCCTTACTCTTCTAATTTCTAAGTCTCTTCTTCACTTCTACTTCTTCTACTTTTCACTCTCTAATCTCTACTCTTCACTCACTCTTCTAATTCTTCCAATTACTCTTCTACTTTCTACTCTTCACTTCTACTTCCCTACTTCTTCTACTTTTCTACTTCTTACTTACTTCTTCCAATTCTACTTCACTCTTTTCCTACTTCACTACTCCTTCACTGCTACTCTTCACTTCTTCCACACTTCTCTACTTCTTCACTTCTACTTCTACTCTTCCTTATACTCTTCACTTCCACTTTACTTTTTCTACTCTTCACTCTTCTGCCACTCTTCTGCACTTCTTCTGCATTTTCACACTTCTTCTGCTACTTCTTCTACTCTCTTCTACTTCTACTCTTCACTTCTACTTCTTCTACTTCTTCTCACTCTTCTACTTTCTACTCTTCTACTTCTCTTCTACTCTTCACTTCTTGTCTTTCAATTTTTCTACTTGTTCGTTTAGATCTCACTGCTTCTGCTACTTCTTCACTTCCTTCTCTACTCTCTCTACTCTCTTCACTCTTGTTCTTCTAATTCTTCTACTTCTTTCCACATTTTTCTCACTCTCTTTCTACTATACACTTCTTCTGAATCTCTTCTACTCTTGTCTCTTCTCTACTCTTGTCTCTTCTAACCCTTCTACTCTTCTACTCTTGTTCTTCACTTTTGTTCTTCAACCTTCTACTTTTCATTTCTTGTTCCCACTTTGTCTCTTCCAAATCTTCACTTCTTCACTCTCTGTTCTTCACCCTTCACTTCTTCACTTCTGTTCTTTCTACTTCTACTTGTTCTTCTACTCTCTACTCTTTCACTCTTCTCACTTTCTACTTGTCTCCTTCAATTCTTCTACTCTTCACTTCTTCACTTGTCTTCTATCTCTACTTCTTCACTCTTCTACTTCCACTTACTCTTCCACTTACTCTTCCTTCTTCACTTCTAATTTCACTTTCTACTCACCCTACTCTTCCACTCTCTCACTTTCACTCTTCTACTCTTCACTTCACGTCTCTACTTTCTACTCTTCCTCTTCTACTCTTCACTCTCTTCACTCACTCTTCCACTCATTTCACTTTGTTTCGTTTCTACTCCATCTACTCTTCTACTCTTCACTCTCTACTCTTAATTTCTCACTTACTCTTTCTACTCTTCTACTCTCACTCTTCTACTCTTCTACTCTTCCAGATTTCCATTTCATTTCTAATTTCCTTCAACTATATTTCTTCTAATTTCTTCTACTCTTCTACTCTTCACCCTCTTCATTTCTTCTTCTACTCTTCTACTTTTTTTTTTCTACTTTCTACTTCTTCTGCTTCTTTCATTTCTTCTACTTCTGCCTTCACTTTCACTTCCTCCTTCTACACTACTGTCTTCTACTCTTCTACTTCTACTTTCTACTTCTTCTACTTCTTTAACTCTACTTTCTACTTACTTTCTACTTACTCTTCACTTATACTTCTTCTACTCTTTCATCTCCTTCAATTCTCTAATCTCTGATTTTTCTACTCTTTGTCCTTCTAATTCTTCACTTCACTCTTGTTCTTCACCTTCACTCTACTCTTGTTCCTTCTAATTCTTCTACTTCTTCACATCTCTCTGCTACTTCTTCTAATCTTCTACTTTCTTCCTGCCCACTCTTCACTCTTCTTTCTACTTCTTCACTTCTACTTTCTACTCTTCTACTTTCATTTCATATTTGATCTATTTCTACTTCTTCTACTTCCTCTACTTTTCATTTTCTACTTACTTTTCTACTTCTTCACTTTTCTACTACTTTACTTTTTCTGATTTTTCATTTCTTCTTTCACTTATTACTTACTCTTTTAGTTTCTTCTACATTTCACTCTTCTTCTACTTCTTCCACTTTTTCTACTCTTCTACTTCTACTTCTTCTTCTACTTTTCTAATTCCCAAGTCTCTTCTTCTAATTCTTCTACTCCTTCTACTTCTTCACTTTCTAATCTCTACTTCTTCTACTCTTAATTTCTTCTAATCTTCCAATTACTCTTCCTACTTCTTCACTCTCTACTCTTCACTTACTTCTTCTACTTCTTCACTTCTTCCACTCTACTAACTTACTTTCTACTTTTTCACTTCTCTGCCACTTTCTACTTTCACATTTCTTCTTCTACTCTCTGCTACTCTTCTACTCCCTTTCTACTCTTCACTTTCATCATATAATTTTCCACACTTTACTTTTTCTACTCTTCACTCTTCCGCCACTCGTCCACACTCTTCCACTACTCTTCCGCTACTCTTCCGCCACTCTTTCCGCCACTCTTCACTCTTCTTCTACTTCCCACTCTTCCACTTCACTCTCTAATTTCCTTCACTCTTCACTCTCCCACTCTTCACTCTTTTGACTCTTCCACCTCCTACTTCTTCACTTCATTTTCATTTCCTTTTCTACTTCTACTCTTTTATTTCTTCTTCTTCTTCTTCTTCACTCTTTCTCTTCTACTCTTCTACTCTTCTACTTTTACTTCTCTTCCTTCTTCACTCCTCCCACTCTCCACCCTCCAACCTCACTTTTCAGTCCCTTCTTCTTATACTCTACTCTTCTCTACTCTTCACTTTTCCACTCTTCATTTCTTATTTCTACTTACTCTTCACTCTACTCTTCTACTTTACTCTTCTTCTTCACTCTTCACTCAGCCTTCAACTTCTACTTTTCAGCTCTTCTTCTATACTCTACTTTTCTACTTTCCATCACTCCTTCCACTTTCACTTCTTCTAATTCACTCTTCTACTCTACTCTTTCTAATCCTTCCACTATTTTCTACTTCTATCCTTCTACTCTTCACTTCTACTCTTCTAATTTCTTCCTTCACTCTTCTACTCTACTCTCTAATCCACTTCTTCACTCTTCTACTCTTCTGCCACTTCACTCTTCCATGCCTTCTCTACTCTTCCATTTACTTCTTCTACTCTTCCTGCCACTCACTACTCCTTCCACTCTTCACTCTTCACTCTTCACTCCTTCACTCTTCACTCTCTCTTCACTCTTCACTCTTCTTCCACTTCCCATTCCTTCATTTCTTCACTTCCTTCCACTACTGTCCGCTACTCCTCCTGCTACTTCCTTCCGCTTACTCCTTCCATACTCTTTCCATACTTCCTCTACTCTTCACTCTACTTTCGACTCCCACTCTTCCATCCCTTCACTCTTCCACTCTCTACTCCTTTCTACTCTTTACTCTCTTCCACTCCACCTCCTTCATCTCCTTCCCACTCTACTCTCTTCCACCCACTTTATTTCTCTTCACTTTACTTCTTCCACTCTCCCACTTCCTCCACTTCCTTTACTTCACTCTTCCCACTCCCACTCTTATTTCTTCTTCTTTCTCTTCTTTCTACTTCACTTCTTCATTTCCTTCACTTCACTTCACTTCTTCTAGAATTCTTCTTTCTTTCTCTCATTTCTACTCTCCTCTACTTCTACTTCTACTTCACTTTCATTTCTTCTTTTTCTTATACTCTCCTTCTTCATTTCTTACTTTCTCTACTCCTACTCTCACTCCTTTCTACTCCCACTTCTTTCTTCTTCTTCTTCTACTTTCACTTTCTGTTCTACTTTTTGTTCTTTCTCTACTTCTTACTTCTTCTACTTCTTCTTCTTCTAACTTTATTTTCTTCTACTTCTTTCTTCATTTCCTTCTATTTCTGTTCTTCTAACTTATTTTACTATCTTGTCTATTTTTATTTTTCGAACGTTCACACGACCCCTGTTGAAATCCCTATTGTAATCTGTGGATCCAAGTCTAAGAGTATTGAGCATTGTGCTAGTTATGTGTTCGCTATAGGCTTATCAAATCTATTTTTGCAATCGCTTTTATGTACAAAGGTAACTTTCCGATCCTCATCTAGTCGGGTTTTTACGACATGTCTTTTGTATCAAGAAGATACTAGCTTTCGATTTACTCTCTCGTCTTTTAGCTCATACATATGTCTCTTCTCAAAGACTTGCTCCATTGCGCAAATATCCCTTCCACAAAACCCTGTCATCATCTAGTTTTTTCCCATGTGCTGGGACCCAGAAAGTTCTTCATGAGGATCTTGAAGACATCTTTATATCTACAGTTTTCTGCCCTGGTGCCTCTTCCTCCCTCCGAAAGTTCACAGAACAACATTTGTTTTGCATGCGACAAGTTTCTATTCTTCTCACATGTCCCAACCATCTTAGTCTAACATAATAGGTCTCTGTACTAAGTAGTTAAGCACTTTGCCCGTGTGAGTCGAAGGTCTGGACTCTGAATCCGGGCCGCCCTGTTCTGTTCACGAGTGTAGCTTTCAGAGACCTCAGGATTGCTATTTGTGCTACGAAGTTCGTGCTTTGTACAAACAGTCTCGGCAGGTGTCGTGCAATTTTCTCCGAGAGGACTGGCTTTATATGGGCAAAAACCGTCGCAATGAAATCACATTTCGGCTAAAAATCCTTTTAAACAATATAACCTGATTTAGCATGTTGGGTTTAAATTAATTCGTCTTTATACAACAAAACTGGAATGCGAGGATCACGAGACGGTTGTGGTTATTGTTCTATAATTTTACCTAAGCCTGCCGGCTGTATGTTATCGGAGGCCAAGGATTTAATGTATTGTTCATATGACTTCGTGTTGATTGTTGTTTTTCTCCAATTTTCAATTTTTATTCAGTTAAATAAAAAATACGATGAAAATAATTAACTGACAGTACCCGTACTCTGTAGGAATCTGTAATATCTTGTGTTGAGTTATGAGCACGATCTATATCTGCAGAATTCGCTTTGTCCGTAAGGATATGTTGATAGGCTTATACTTCTTTACGATCAAAGAAAGTATAAACTATGATGCACATGGTAAACTGTATGTTTAATCCCGCTTGCAATTGGCTACTATAAATATGTGTAACCATAAGACAGCTAAATATAGAATTTGTAATCAATTAAATGTGAATGAAAATGGTTATTATGAATAAATGAAAGATTTAAGAATGAAAGAGGAAGACAAGTAAAGAATAGCAACGAAAGAAAGATAGGCAGTAAAACATTGTAATGATAAGAAAGGAATTTTTGTTGATGAAATAATAATATTATATGAGACAAAATTGAAAGTTTGAAATAAAGCAGAAATATAATTAAATTAACCCATTCGTCTTTCTGGAGCCGATGCCTTGGTTCGCTATATTGTTTGAAATGAACTAACACCAGTATTCTAGCCAATGAGTTGTCATTGTAATATAAATATGTTTGAGGTAAATAAACAAATTAAAAGTGGTGAGTTACTAGGAGATAGAGAGATGGCAAAGAGACATTTAAGGATAATGAAATAAACAAACATACATTGTGTGTTGGAAGAATACTAGAAGAAAATTGAAAGAATAGCAAACATAGACACAAAAGAAAAAAGGTGAATGGAAGAGAAGGGAACACAAAATTATGGAACAATAAACGAGACAATGACGAGTAAACAGCGGATATTTTATATAATAGTTACTGATTAAATAGCTGTCCTAAGCAGAACTTTTGTCACGGAACAATACTTCTGAATTTGCCTTCATAAGTCAGATTGTCCCACTTCTTCAGCCGTCATACCTAAATCATCAGTTATATAATTGAATCATTTTTCCCATGTCTCTCCTCTCATCTTTCCTCATTGGGATAAATGCTCAGAGAATGGTCTTTCTCTCATCTCTTCTCGCTGGAATGTCTATTTCATAATGGTCTTCCTGTTTTTCGTAGTTTTTTATGTCAAAATACTTCCATTTTAAAATTCGTTTTTTATATTATATCCAGCTTTTTAAATTTTGATTTTTTCTGGGATAAATATATTTGTTATTATTTGTCCACACTATACTGAGGGTCCTTTTGTACTTATCTTCTAAAACTCACACATGTTTTTCCACCTCCTAGTTAAATGTCCATATACTTCATTCTTACATGTTTATATAGTAGTACATTACAAATACTTTATAAAGTAGTCAAAATTATGAAACATATAAAGCTGTTAACTAGAGAATAATTTCAGTTGTAAATTAAAAGAATAATTTCAGTAGTTAAATTAAAGAATACTTCTTAAAAGTTGTAAATTGAAAGAATAATTTTTAAAGTTGTAAATTAAAGAATACCTCCTTAAAGTTGTAAATTGAAAGAATAATTCTCCTTTAAAGTTGTAATTAAAGAATAATTTCTAAAGTTAAATAAGAATCATTTAAAAGTTGTAAATCAAAAAGAATACTTCCTTAAAGTTGTAAATTATAACTAAATTATAGGGCAATAACAATCAAAGAGTGCCACCAAATAGAATAAGGTATGGTGAACTTTGGTACAATCTCTCTATTGAAAGGATACTGTTCTATGTACAATGAGATTACTCCTTTGCTGTGTTCTGTCGTAACGAATCATCAATCGTTCTGATATTTATATTATCAGCTTAAACCTGGATATATGTTTTTTTAAACGTTGATCATAGATTCTCAACCTTTTTGAATGAGCGCCCTCTTTGTAGTGGAATGATTTGATACTGCACCTCTTGGTAAAACTATATTGTACAAAACTATAAAATGGAAAACAAGTGATTACATTTCGTTATTTTATTAGAAGATACTAAATGATGGTATTGCTTGTTGTGCGCATCATTTTGACACACTCATGTTATAATGTATTTATTAGAGCTGAGCTTGATGTGATGAAACTATCTCTTTTCGATGTTTGCGTGACATTTTTGTCATCAATAATTTAAATCGCCGAATCCCATTACAATCTGTTTCTGTTTCGCGAATAATCTGGTGACCATGATAAACTCTTCCACAAATAGGTGATGGAATGCAATAAACAATCCCCTTCTGCAGCCCATAAGAATTTAACTCTTTGCAGTCACAATATTTTATATCCATTATTCAATCTTTCCATTTCAACCCTTCTACTTGTTGATACCCTATCAGCTTTCCTCCAGTAATAATTCTGGGTTATTTGTACATTTTCTGTTTCTTCCTTCTTCATGTGCTCACCAGACTGTGACTTGATTCTCTAATAAAGGCATCTATCAGCCATGCTACACAGTTTTCTTGCTGGTGTAAGTAGGCCACCTCTTTCTTCTCAGGTCTGCACACTGGGGAAGTTCTGTAGACGCACTCTGTCGTCATATCTGCCAAACCAGGGGCACAGGTCATGGTGCTTATCTTGAATCTCAGTTCGATTCTCATTCTGTTGTGGACCCATCCGTGTCAAATTATGTTATTATATTTTATTCTGCAGTTTGTAATATCCATCGCGCTTTGTTGTATTTTGTGCTTATTTTTCCCACTTTGTTGTTAGTGCCTTCATGATGCTTTTTGCTTCTTCCTGAGTTGACCAGGTTGTCATCTGAGCATCCATGTTCTTCTTTAGCATGTCTGTCAGCATCTTCATTTCCTTGAGTTTGTATCGTGAGTAATCCACTGATTACTACAATTTTGGAATCATGGGTCAACTGGGACATGTGGTTGACCTGGAGATCACTTAGTGCCAAAGGTTCCTTTCTAGATTTAACTGTTGAGATAGCAGACCATAAGCACAATTTTTTCCATGTATTTGTTTCATGTTGTAAAGTTATTTGCAGCTGCATTGAGGGCATTCAGCTCCTGCCTGTATGACTAGGAGGAGACTTGGCTGGTTGTAGTGCCTTGGTTGAGCCAGTGCCAATATTATCCAGGCCGGGCAAGCTCTGAGTTTGCCATGAAGCTATTCTTTCAATCTGCCCCTACAGTAGCTGTTGCCTGGGTGTTACGGCTCATAAGTTCTTACATTTTTCTTCCTCGTTGAAGTATCATGTTCCGTCTGTCTCCATTGGCTGGGTCTCATACGTTTCAGTATTTCATGGGGGTAGACTTATGGTTTCAGTGATGATCCGTGCCTGACGTAACACTCGGCTTAGCTTTTTGAAGTGTGTTCTGAGATTATGACCTAGACTGCAAGCATACTCATTTCTGACTTGTATCTCTTTCCCAGGGGTAAAGCCTTTTGAATGCTACATCCCTGTTGGTGCCTAAGCACTTGCTCCATGACCACCAATCTTTCTTTGCTTTTCCCTTATATTTGCTTCCATCAGTATTTACCATGTCCGCTCGCTGTTTATGATGATTCTATATATGTTTGCATTCGTCCATTGATATAGATGGTCATTGAACTTGAGTTTACATTTGTTTCTTCTGATAGGCTGAAGACTGTGAATGGACTTTTCATTTACAAGGCAAGTCAAGACCTGATTCATTTTTCCTCTGCTTTTTAATTAGCACTCATGCATCCTTTATGGGCTACTGCTATTGATTCTTCTCGTGTCCACGGTGCCAGAGATCATCAGCGCAGATTGCACCATGCACCTGTTGAGATGTTCTCCCATAATCATTTATAAAACTAGAATTAGCGTTAGAGACAGGAACCTCCCTTAGGAAATTAATTTGAAATCAATGATTGCCTTCCTAAGAAGGTTTTTCCTGGTCATACTTCGGCTGTTCTATTTACTGGGAGATAGTGTGATGATATCCAAAGAGATATAGATCTTGATTTGAGTTTGGAGCAGTTTGATTTTGAGTCCCTTCAAACCCTAGTCAAACACCTTCTTCTCCTGTCAACCCATACAGCTAGTGTATATTTTTCTAAAATTCACCTTCGATCTCCTGTGCAATGTAAGTTACTTAGTTTTCTGCTGGATCCATGACTGAATCCACTCTGCTGCAGTAGTATCAATGGTTTTTGCCCAGTTGCTACATGAGAGTCTTCATTGAGAAGTTTTCTCCATCACTTTTCTAACACACTCCAAAGAGGCTAATTGGCATACAAATTGCTTGACTGAATCTGTCTTTTTCCTTGTTTTGGATGGCACTGTGGATATCTTTCTTCCATTCACTAGTATTTCTGCTACTTTCCAGCTCGCATTCAAAACTTTAGCAGCTTTTTTTCTGGCTTTTTTGCCCGGTATGATGAGCATCCTATCAGGATGCCATCTTCATGGTGACTTCAAGATTAAGACCCTGGAGTGCTTTTTCACCTCACCTCTGTCCATGTTGAGACGTCTTGTCTCTCTAGCAGTGCCTTTGCGCTTTCTTTACTGCTGTCCTATATTTAGCCGAGGCTGCCTTTGAGTGTTATTGTTGCTGTCTATGCTCCACTCAGTTTCTACTCTTATCTGGTCTAGCCTATTTTATCTTCAACGTTTTGGACCTCTTCTGATCAATAAGGTTTTGTAGTCCTTCTTGCAGATCTGGGAATTGATTCTCTTGTTGCCCTCAAATGGATATATTATCTGTCATGTTCCTTATCTTTTTGGTGTGTATTTATGGGGTCACAGATGTCGTTGAGCCGAATACAAACAGTGTCCAGTCAGCTCTCTTTGTAGTTCCACTTGATTAACAGTATGTTGAGGTGAAATATATAATCTCGTAAGAGAGCGGACAGGTTTAGGTCACTGTCTCCTAGCTGTTCCATGAATGTTCGATCCAAGTTGTGGGCTATGTTACCGGTGTGTATGAAGACGAGGTCTGTGGATATATTTTTCTATCTTCTTGAGTAGAAGGGTTGGTGGGTCATCTGATCCATTCCTGAGCTGGCTGTTATCTATTACCCACTGTTCTACTCTCTTCCTCCTCTTATATTGGTACTGTATCTCGACTTTGAGTAATACTTTAAAATATCTTGTTTACCAGAGAGTCGAGTATTACAAATATATTTCCAGCATAACGGTTCTCCTGTTAATTCGAATCTGTTAAACGCTCTGGCAATATGCTGAATCTTTATGATTTCTGCTTCCTATTCTAGGGCTGACTTCTTTCTGCTCATGGTGTATTTGTTGTCTACGCGTAATGATGGCTCTCTCCTTCTCAAAGCCGATCTGCATAACTGATAACCCCGGACAGAGAACTGTGAGGTCTGAGTGTGTTTCTGAATGCTGCCATGTCTCATTAACAATTTTGAAATTGAGGTTAGCTGGCGTGTTATAGCGGATTATGTTGTATCCTCTCACTGTCTCAGGTGCAAGATCTGTAAGATTTTTGGCTTGCCCTCTGTTTTCTTTAGCACCTGCATGTGGCAGTGATCACTATCAGTTACTTTTTGCCACCCTGTGATGGTTGGTCTATTTTTTCCGGTGGGTTGTCTCGAGGTAGAGAGGCGACTATAATCTATTGTCCTATTTCCTATTTTGACTGTTGTTGCACCATAGACAGGTACATGGTCTGGTGTATCTGAGCCTGCAACATTGTTTCAGTTATCTCTTTGAATGATGCACTATATTATGCGCTCTTGGCTTGTCTGGTGCACCTGGTTCTGCAAAATGGTTTTAGCAATTAGCATTCTCGATTGATTGATTTATTAGTCATTGATTGTTGACAAAACCAGCATGGCGAGCAGATTCGACCCCATCTGCACTGAGCCCCGAATGAAAAGCATTAAAACACAGTAATCCTGTATTAATTATAGAATATGTGTAATATTTTATGGTGAATATTTTTAAACTACTTGTACAGAATCAGAAAGACTGTAATTTTACATACACCACAAACACAAAGCTCACTATTGTCTGAAAACCAGAAGGCATTTGTATTACATTAAGAATGTCTATGATTACAATCTGGAGTAAATTCGGAAAACTTATTGTAAAATCTTCTTTCCTGCTTCCAACACTGGCTATAAATGAGAATATCTACATCAGTTGTTTCACTGAATACAAATTTGAAAATGATAACATTGTCAAATACAACGCAAGTTTTTGACATGAACGCAGAAATAATTGTTTTTGTTTCTGATCAAATTAGAATCATTTACTTCTACAGCTGCAGTTTGTTTTATTAAATTTGTTGTATAAATCTGTCAGATAAGCAATAGTGCTATAATCTTTCAATAAAATCTATCTAAAAGAATCATTTTAGCCCAAATAAACTTTGTAATTGATTCAAAGAGTTCTAACATCATTTTAGAGAGGCATGTTGACAACCAACGAACTTCATAGCAATAGTAAACGATGTAATTTTCGTTGTTTCATGACAAGCTTTCTAACAACCACCGAGAGTTTCTTCTGGTCATGTTAACTGATGTAATTATATGCCAGTAGGAGC
>JADZMA010000259.1:0-2500 GCA_020796225.1 Arion vulgaris
ATTTGTTCCATGTTTTCAATGTCCACATATTTGCTCCATTTTTCAATGTCCATATATTTTTCCATGTTTTCCCTGTTCACATATATTTTCCATGTTTTTCAATGTCCACATATTTGTTCCATGTTTTTTTTACTGTCCACATATTTGTTCCATGTTTTTCAATGTCCACATATTTGTTCCATGTTTTTCAATGTCCATATATTTGCTCCATGTTTTTCAATGTCCATATATTTGTTCCATGTTTTTCCCTGTTCACATATATGTTCCATGTTTTTCAATGTCCACATATTTGTTCCATGTTGTTCAATGTCTACATATTTGTTCCATGTTTTTTACTGTCTACATATTTGTTCCATGTTGTTCAATGTCCACATATTTGTTCCATGTTGTTCAATGTCCACATATTTGTTCCATGTTGTTCAATGTCTACATATTTGTTCCATGTTGTTCAATGTCCACATATTTGTTCCATGTTGTTCAATGTCTACATATTTGTTCCATGTTGTTCAATGTCTACATATTTGTTCCATGTTCCAACAACCTTTAACTAACACCTGGAAGATATATATATATATGAATATACAAACAACCTTTAACTAACACATAATCTTTGAGTGAGAAGAATGATGGTGTCATAAAACGATTGCGTTCAGAAATATGTAACGTTCATGGTATTGAACGGGTTACAGTGTGATTTTTATGTTGATGAAAACCTTTGTTACTCATCTCTATCAGTGTGTGTCCTATTCAAAAATTGCAATAACTATGGCGTCCAGAAATTTGAATGTCTCTATCCTCATGCCGTGGAGGTCTCCCTGTGGTGTGACCTACTCACGTTCTCGGCTCAAAGCACAGGGATCAAACAGTGTAATTCTTGTTTGAGAAGAACACACGAACGTAAACAAACAAAGAACTGAAGATTGACCTCTGTTAGGCTGAATACTGCAAAATTAAGATCAGTCATCAAATAACTTGTCTGAGGCAAAACTTTGCCACCCCAACTGTCCTTCGGAATTTCTCTCTCTCAATATGCCAGATGTCCCCTCTCTGCAGCTGTGGTGCTTAAACCATCAGTTACATCGTGATCCATCTTCTCGTATTCTTTCTCTTGTCCTTTCGCGGTATGCTCCTTCATGATAGTCTTCTCCATTCATGTCTCCTTCCATGATAGTCTTCTCCATTCATGTCTCCTTCCATGATAGTCTTCTCCATTCATGCTCTCTTCCATGATAGTATTCTCCATTCATGTCTCCTTCCATGATAGTCTTCTCCATTCATGTCTCCTTCCATGATAGTCTTCTCCATTCATGTCTCCTTCCATGATAGTCTTCTCCATTCATGTCTCCTTCCATGATAGTCTTCTCCATTCATGTCTCCTTCCATGATAGTCTTCTCCATTCATGTCTCCTTCCATGATAGTCTTCTCCATTCATGTCTCCTTCATGATAGTCTTCCATTCATGTCTCCTTCCATGATAGTCTTCTCCATTCATGTCTCCTTCCATGATAGTTTTCTCCATTCATGTCTCCTCCATGATGCTTCTCCATTCATGTCTCCTTCCATGATAGTCTTCTCCATTCATGTCTCCTTCCATGATAGTCTTCATCATTCATGTCTCCTTCCATGATAGTCTTCTCCATTCATGTCTCCTTCCATAATAGTCTTCTCCATTCATGTCTCTTCATGATAGTCTTCTCAGTTCTTTCATTCTTTATTTTTCCACAAAGCAATTAAGTACTATTGATCAAATATACAAATACAGACATGACACTTTCAATACACAGTAATGTGTGAAAACAGTCGTTGATGCTATACTATATTTCGTGACAGATTGTTTGCTAACTATAGAACATTAGTTCAACGGTAACTAGATATTCATCATGACACATGAATAGTTCTAGATGTGGTTAACATAATTCAATACTGAGTTTTCTTACTAACATTTTCCCGACACGGAGCGTTAAGTCAAATATAACATGCACTATTATACCGAGAATAACAAGTACTGAATATATATAAATAATTAAATAATACTGGCGGCGGTAGCCACTAAAATGCAGCCACGCTTATATGTAGCTAAAGTGTTGACTATGTGAAATCTTTTATCAACGGTTAGGTGAGTCAGTGCATCAAACAAGATATAACATAACATCAATTAATGTGAAATCTTGAAACACAAGACAACAGTTTCAACAAACTTGAATTCGACTCTAAAATCAGAATTGATGTATTCTATTCAATAAATAATATATCAATATTATACTAGAAAAACAATCATTCAGAAAATGAAATCCATTATTTGTTTAGAAGCTGTTGTCTACGTGTAAATGAGAAGCTGTTGTCTGCTGTAAATGAGAAGCTGTTGTCTCGTGTAAATGAGAGCTGTTGTCTCCAGTGTAAATGAGAAGCTGTTGTCTACGTGTAAATAGAAGCTGTTGTCTGCGTGTAAATGGTTATGGTCTCAAACGACGGTAGACAGTCGATCTCTGTAATAGAGATA
>JADZMA010000259.1:5000-39183 GCA_020796225.1 Arion vulgaris
ACTTCTTCTTCTTCTTCTACTTCTTCTTCTTCTTCTACTTTACTTCTTCTCTACTTCTTCTTCTTCTACTTCTTCTACTTCTACTTGAGTAGTGCGATTTTTGACGATGGTCTTATTCAAAGATGTAATAATTTATTATAAGGGCATTTGTTGGTTTATGGTCCTACAATTCCCATTCTCTCAAGATGACTGATGATCCATAACATATGGTAATAATATACAAACTCAATGCTTGATGGCATGCGACATGTTATTGACCTATAGTATAAACGTTCTTGCTTAAGAACACGTCCATCTGTGTCAATTGTTTATGTTGTCCCCTATTTTCTCTGTCTTAGCAACGTTACTAAATCGTCACTATTTTTACTCACAAGCGTCATGTCTCGTAGTTATGTGTTGTACTTCTGCATAGAGTACAACATAGTCCCAACTTTTAAATAATCTAAATTAAAACTACACTAACTATCTCCCCTAACTTTCCATTCCTCCCTGCCATTTTGGGAAAACTGCACCCCTGGAGACCTCCCCCATCGCCCCGGCAAAAATTTCCCAAAAAAAAAAAATCCCCAAGGTAGTATTAAATTGGGGTGATTAGAGTGGTAAAGGCTGAAGAGACTGGTCGCCTCACTGTTAACGTGGCTCCACAACAACTAACTATAACACCCAAAATGGTCGAAAGAAAAAAAAACCCGGGCGGGATCTCAGGAAGACCCAAGTTGAATGAGAAAAATGGGAACTAGTCACCCCCGTCTTGAACGGCTCATCAACTGGTAAAGGTGACCAGGGCAACAAAAACAGAAACCCCCTCTTTTCCCCTTTGTCATTAAACCGTTACTAAATCGTCACTTTTTACTCACAATCTATCTGGGGGGTTTTTTGTTTGTATTTCTGTAAGTACAACCCCAAGTTAAAACCCCTTATTAAAAATCAAAATTATACTACCCCTAACTATCGGCTAACTGCCCTTTCCCTTCCGTTCCCAAATCGGGGGCTATATTTACCCTTTCCAGCCTTTCCCAAAACGAATCAAATGGTCATCAAATCTGTCAAAAAAATCCATATCATCAAAAATATATAAAAAAATTTTAAACATAAAATCTGACATTGATTTTTGCTTTAAAACGTTAAAAATTTCCCCAAAATTAGTCAATCCCTTTGGCTTTTTTTTGTATATTCATACAACCCAAAAAAGGTTACAAAATCCGTTTTATCTATTCCTCCTTTTTCATTGCCACTTGGTAGTACCCACTGGTTAAACCCAGGTGGAAAACAACCTTAATTCGGGGGAAAAGAAAATCTCGGAAAGGTAAGGGTCGCATCCTTAATAGTCTTTTTTTCAATGCACGATAACCCTAAAAGAGGCGCAAAGTCCGTTCTTCTTTTTTACTAATACCCCCCTGGCGCACCCCGGGTGCCCTCCCCCGGATGACCTTTTTCCCTGGGGAACCCCAAAGGGTTTTCTGCCCTCTGTGGGGGAATGCAGGCGGAATCCGCCTTTTGGCAGCAATGGGGTTGGTACCTTAACCCCGGATTTCGTGCTGAACTTTGTCAGCAAACCCAAACATCAAAATCATTTAAAACCCATCATTATCTTAAAAAGAGACAACATTGCAGCTTTTTGATTAGGAGATCCAGGGCCATCCTACCCCAAGATAAAATCCCCGACCCAATGTTTATGTTCTTTCTAAAAACCCCAAATTTTTCCCCAAAAAACTGCACTTTCCCCGGGAGTTCATAGAGATGACATTAAAATTTACATCATTAAAAAAATCAATTTCACAAATTTTTCCCTACAACTGTCCCATTGGAAAACTTCTTCATTTGCAATATTCAAAACATAAAATAGCACAAATTCCTCTTTTAAATCAGTAACAGTTTTTGACACACAATCCCCCTTGCAAAAAAGAACGGTTGGATTAAAAAATGACCGGCGCCCCCTTACTTTCCCCACCTTTAACCCCAACCCAAAACCCCCAAAAGTGAACTAGCTTTAATATGCGATTTTTTTCCCCTTTAAACCAGACCAAATGGGGGGCTGGAAAAAGGTACCATTTTTCCCGGTACGGATGGATGGGGCCCCAAATTGGTAAAATTTTTTAATTGGGCAGCTGGAATATTCGCCCCAAATTTTGGCATTAAAATAACCACTATTATGAGATGGGGTATCTTTAAAGACATGGCCCACAATTTTCGTAAGAAATTTAAAAAGGGTTCAATATTGACAAAAACCCATCCCCAAAAGAAAGGGTATTGAAGTCCATTTCCCATTTTGGCTGCCCCCAACCCCCCATTTAGCCCAAATAAAAATACAAAAAAGCATTTTAAAGTCAGGGGGAAACCTGAGCCCCAGTGTCAATAAGACACCTAAAAAATTTCCCTTTATCCAATCCTGCAGAAAGTTTTGCCCCCCTACCATCTTTTGTTGGGCCCCTGTTTTTGGCACCCAGGGGGTCCCCCTCTCCCTGGTGGCGCCCATTTAACATAGCAACCCTACTCTTTTTACCCCACTGACCACCCAGCCACATGCGGCAGCGGAGCGTGGGGGATTCCCTCATCTCCACCCTGGAAGGGGGATAGTTAAAAAAACCAGGCCCACGGGGTAATCGGGCCCCGGTGCACGCCGGAATAATTACTTTCCCTGCCCATCCAAAACCTTTGTTGTCCCCGCCCCAAAGGGTAAAATTCCCGGAACCCACCCCGGGGAAGGGTTGGGAAACCCCAGCGCAGTGCAGCGTCACGGCATTGCGGGAATGTGGTAGATGGGACATCCCCCCCCCAACCCACCAGCATGTTGGAACATAATTTTTTTCCAAGGGGGACGCAAAAAAATAAATCTCTCAGGTTACTGGCACCCCAGGGGACCGCCCCTCGGACCGGGGCTTGGCCCCTTCCAAACAACTCAGCCAGGCGAGGGGAGAAGTCAAGGCATGATTCTCCATAAATACACAAACAAAGAACGCAGAAAGGTGCATGTAGGGGGCCGTTTCCCCCAACCAGGGGACTTTTAAATAATTTTCGGGGTTTTGGAGGCCCATCATTTGGATCCCCCTGGTTCGTTGAACTAAAGTCAAATTTGAAAAATTTAAATTCTGTTTTGGGCCCTTTCCCGGGCCCCTGGTAACGCCAATAATGGCGTATGTCCCTCCCGTTTTCCTATAAAAGGCCTCCCCCCGGGGCCCCAAAAGGGCCTGCAGGGGGGGACGGGGAATTTCCCAGGGGGGGCTGGAGTTTTGGGTTGTTCCCCCGGGGAACCATCCTGCCCGGGAAACCCAAAAGGATCAGACAGGGCAGTGGGGGGTTTGTGATGGGCCCTGGGGCTGCCCCCCAAAGCGGGGAATATCACCCCCCTGCCCCCTCTAGTGTTCCTTAGAATAATTTTCAAAATTTGAATCACACAATTGCAATAAAAATTATAGTAATACCAATGTTGTTTTAAAAATTGTAAAATGCTATAAATATAGGAAAAAACACAAATATCAAAAGGTGGAAAAAATTTTAAAATTATCAAAAATTAGACATAATAATTAAAATAATTAAATTAAAATAAACGAAAAAAGAAAATAAAAATAAAAATATATATTAAAGTATATATCAAGTGAAATAAAATATAAATAATCCATATTATAAAAATTAAATTTTTTCCTCCATTAGGACAGTCGTCACAAACAATCATATAGTAATCAATGTTCAATTCTCTTAAGCAGGATATTTTTTTTAAACAATATGCACAGTCCAAATATAAGAAAAACATCACCCAGCATGGGCGGGGGCAATGACAAATAAAAGACCTCAGAAACCGGAAAGGGGCCCCGTGACAGAAGAACTTGGCCTTTCCCTCTGGGGGAAGGTCAAATGGAAAATTGGTCCCATGAAGAATTATATACCCAAAAAGGACGGGCTTTTGGGTCCCAGAAGAATTATTTTTTCAAAGGACGGGCCCAAGGTCCTGGGGCATGATATATTCAAAGGACAGGCGAAAGAGCCCTTAAAAAAATCATATATAAAAAGGACGGGAAGGGCCCTTTGAAAAATTATATTTTCAAAAGGACGGCGTTGGGTCCATGATAAATTATATTTTCAAAAGGACAGGCGTTGGGCCCTTAAAAAATCATATATAAAAGGACAGGCGTAGGGCCCTTTGGAAATTATATCAAAAAGGACAGGCGTTGGGCCCTATGAAAAATTATTTTAAAAAAGGACGGGCGTTGGGGCCCTTTGAAAAATAAATTATAAAAGGGGACAGGCGTGGGGCCCTATGAAAATTATATATATCGAACGGACAGTGGTATACACTTTTATAAAAAAAGACACGATTCTGGCCCACAATGAAAATCCCTTTTTCATGACACCATTGAAGTAGGTGCGTTTTTTGATGCATTAAAGTAAGTGCGTTTTTTGGGCGATGGTCTTATTAAAAGATGTAATAATTTATTAGGGGGCTTTTTTTGGGTTTTTATGGCCCTAAAATTTCCCCATTTCCCCTTGTTTTTTTGATGATCAAAACCCAAAAGGTAAAAATTACAAACTCAATGTTGATGGCATGCGCCCTTTTTATTGACCTATAAGTATAAACGTTCCTTGAAGAACACGTCCATCTTTTCAATTTTTTTATTTCCCCCTATTTTCTCACTGTCATTGCAACCTTACTAAATCGCCCCTTTTATTTTACTACAAAAGGTTCATGTCTCGTAGTTATTTTTTGCACTTCTACATAGAAATTACAAAAATAGTCTCAACTTTTTAAAAATAATCTAATTATACTCCCTAACTATCTGGTTTAACTGTCCATTCCTCCGCTGCCATCTGGGGGAACTTTGACATCTTCTTCTTCTTCTTCTACTTCTTCCTTCTTCTACTTCTTCTTCTTCTTCTTCTTTTTCACTTCTTCTTCTTTTACCTTCTTTTTTATTTCCCTTCTTCTACTTCTTCTTCTTCTTCTTTTTCCCTATTCTACTTCTTCTTCTACTTTTCTTCTTCTTTTTTACTTCTTCTTCTTCTCCTTTTCTTCTTCTTCTTCTTCAAACTTTTTTCTCTTCTTTTTCTTCTTTTCTTCTTTTTCTTCTTTTCTATTTTTTCTTCTACTTTTTCTTTTCTACTTCTTCCTTTTCCCAACTTCTTCTTTTTCCCCTTTTAAATTACCTTCTACTTCTTCTTCTTCTACTTCTTCTTTTTTACTTCTTTATTCTTCTATTCTTTTCTTCTCTTCTTCTTCTTCTATTCTTCCTTTCTTCTTCTTCTACTTCTTCTTTTCTTTTCCCTTCCCTTCTTCTTCTTTCTTCTTCTACTTCTTCTTCTCTTCTATTTCTTCTCTTCTTCTTCTTCTTCTTCTTTTTCCCTCTTCTTCTACTTCTTCTTTTTTACTTCTTCTATTTTCTTCTACTTCTTTTTACCTTTTTTCTTCTTCTTCTACTTTTTCCTTTTTCCCTACTTCTTCTTTTTCCCTACTTCTTCTTCTTCAAAACCTTCTATTCTTCTTCTTCTACTTCTTCTTCTTTTTCTTCTTCTTCTTCAAACTTCTACTTTTTAACTTCTTCTACTTCTTCTTCTTCTTCTTCTTCTTCAAACCTTCCCTTCTTCTTCTATTCTTCTATTCTACTTCTTCTTCTTCTTTTTTACTTCTTCTCTTCTTCTCCTTCTACTTCTTCTTCTTCTTTATTTTCTTTTTTTTTTTCCTTCTACTTCTTCTTTTCCCTTCTTTTTTCTTTTTCCTTTTTCTTCCTCTTTCTTTCAACCTTTCTTCTTCCTACTTCTCTTCTTCTACTTCTTCTTCTTCTATTCTTCTACTTTTTCCCAAAACTTCTTCTATTCCAAAATTTCTTCTACTTCTCTTCTTCTACTTTTTCTTCTTCTACTTCTTTTTTCTTCTTCTTCTTCTTCTACTTCTTCTCCCTTCTCCTTCTTCTCCTTCTCTTCTTCTTCTTCTTCTTCTTCTTCTTCTTCTTCTTCTTCTTCTCTTCTACTTCTTCTTCTTCTTCTCTTTTTCCCTTTCCCTTCTTCTTCTCTTCTACCTTCTCTTCTTCTTCTTTTTTACTTCTTCTCTTCTTTTTTTTCTACTTCTTCTACTTCTTCTACTTCTTCTACTTCTTCTATTCTTCTTCTTCTACTTCTTTTTACTTCTCTTCTCTTCTTCTTCTTCTCTTCTCTTCTTCTATTTTCTTCTTCTCTTCTTCAAACCTTCTATTCTTTTTCCCTTCTTCTTCTACTTCTTATTTTTACTTCTACTTCTACTTCTTCTACTTCTTCTTCTACTTCTACTTTTTTCCAAAACCCCTTCTACTTCTTCTACTATTCTTCTCTTTTTTTTCTATTTTTCCTTTTCCCTACTATTCTTCTACTTCTTTTTTTATTTTCTTCTTCTTCTTTTTCCTTTCTTTTCTTCTCCTTTTTCTTCCTCCTTCTTTCTTCTACTTCTTTACTTCTCTTCTTCTTTTTTCTTCTCTTCTTCTCTTCCCTCTTCTACTTCTTCTACTTCTTCTTCTTCTTCTTCTTCTTTTTCCTTCTATTTTTTAACCTTTTTCACTTCAAACTTTTTCTTCTTTTTTTTTAAAACCTCTTCTTCTATTTTTTCTTCTATTTCCCAAACCCTTCCCTTTTTTCCCCTCTTCTTCTTCTTCTCTTCTTCTCTTCTACTTCTTCTTCTACTTCTTCTTCTTCTCCTTCTTCTTCTACTTCTTCTCCTTCTTCTACTTCTTCTTCTTCTTTTTTTTATTTTCTCTTCTTCTTCTTCTTCTTCTTCTCCTTCTTTCTTTTCTCTTCTTCTTCTTCTTCTACTTCTTTTTCCTGCTTCTTCCTTCTACTTCTACTTCTTCTTCTTCTCTTCTACTTCTTCTCTTCTTCTTCTTCTCTTCTTCTCTTCTTCTACTTTTCCTTCTTCTACTTCTTCTTCTTTTTTTTCTACTTCTACAAAACCTTTTTCATTTCCCTGCTTCAAATTTCCTTCTTTTTTCCCCAACTATTTCTACTTTATTATTTTTAAACCTTTACTTCTTCTACTACTTCTTCTACTTCTTCTTTTCCTTCTTCTACTTCTTCTTTTTCTACTACTTCTTCTTCTATTTTCCTTTCTTTTTTTTTTTTTACTTCTTTTTCCCTTTATTCTTCATTCCCTACTTCTCCTTTTTCTTTTCCTACTTCTACTTTCCTTCTTTTTTCTTTTTTTCTTCTTTTTCCCTACTTCTTCTTCTCCCTTCTTCTACCCTTTTTCTTCTACTTTTCTCTTCTACCTTCTTCTATTTTTTCTTCTATTCTCTTCTTCTTCTTCTTCTTCTTCAAACCTTCTTCTTCTTCTTCTTCTTCCTTCTTCTTCTTCTTCTTCTTCTTCTTCTTCTTCTTCTCTTCTACTTCTACTTCTTCTTTTTCCCTTCTTCTCTTCTTCTACTTCTTCTTCTACTTCTACTTTTTTCCCTTTACTTCTTCTTCTACTTCTTTTTTATTCCTCTTCTTCTTCTTCTATTTTCTTCTCTTCTTCTTCAAACCTTTTTCTTCTCCTTCTTCTCACTTCTTTCTTTATTCCCCTTCTTCTTTTTCCTTCCCTTTTCCTACTACTTTTTCCCTATTTTTCTTCTTCTACTTCCTATTTCTTTTTCTTCTTCTTCTTCTACTCCTTTCTTTTTTATTCTTCTATTTTTTCCCACCCCCTTTTCAAACCTTTTTCCTTTTTATTCTTCTACTTCTTCTCACTTCTTCTTCTTCTACTTCTTCTACTTCTTCTACTTCTTCTTCTTCTTCTTCTTCTTCTTCTTTTTCTTCTACTTCTTCTACTTCTTCTTCTACTTCTTCTTCTTCTCCTTCTTCTCCTTCTTCTTCTTCTTCTTCTTCTATTTTCTAACTTTTTTCTTCTTCTTTTTCTTCTACTTCTTTCTACTTCTATTTTTTTTTTTTCTTTTTCTTTTTCCTTTTTTTCTTCTTCTTCTCTTCTTCCTTCTTCTACTTCTTTTATTCTTCTCTTCTTCTCTTCTTCTCTTCTTCTTCTTCTTCTCCTTCTTCTTCTCTTCTTCTTTCTCTTCTTTTTTCCCTTCCCTACTTCTACTTCTTTTTCTTCTACTTTTCCCCCTTTTTTCCCACTTCTTCTTCTTCTCCCCCTTCTTCAAACCTTCCTACTTCTTCTTCTTCTTCTCCCTTCTTCTCCTTCTTCTACTTCTTCTTCTTCCTCTTCTTCTTTCAAACCTTTTCTATTTCCCACTTCTTCTTCTTCTATTCTTCTCCTTCTTCAAAATTAATTTTCTACTTCTACTACTTCTTCTACTTCTTCTATTTCCCTTCCCTAAAACCTTCTACTTCTTTTTCCCCAAAACCTTCTACTTCCTTCTACTTCTTTTTTCTTCTTCTTCTTCTTCTACTTCTTCTCTTCTTCTTCTTCTTCTTCTACTTCTTCTTCTACCCTCTTCTATTTTATTCTACTACTTCTTCTACTTCTTTTTTACTTCTTCTCTTCTACTTCTCTTCTTCTTCTTCTTCTCTTTTGCTTCTTCTTTTTCTTTCTTCTTCTTCTTCTTCTACTTCTTCTTCTTTTCTTCTTCTTCTTCACTTCTTCTTCTTTTTTTCCCTTTTCTTCTTCTTCTTCTTGGAACGCTCCATATCGCCCACGGGGTTAAACTACCCTTTGTATTTTTGTGATCTGGGATAAACGTTTGGGACGTTGAACCATTTTGCCTAAAAGTAGGCCAGCCCCTTTTTCCCCATCCCAATTTCCCTAGGGTATCTTCTCTAGGCCTCTCCTTATCCCTCTTCGATATCCTTGTAGGTCGCAGTGTTACTATCATTGCCCCCTTTTGAGTCCCCCAAAAACCCCAAAAAGCGACTTGCTTTCCCAAAAACTTAATTCTCTGATCGTTAAATAATTAAAAGATTTCGTTGATTTTATTATAATTGTTTTTTTGTTTTTTTTCTAAAACTCCAGTATTGGGTTTTAAAATATTTTTTCGCTATCAATTAAAAAACCCCAAAATTAAAAAATGTCTAAACAAATCAGTTTCCCAACGGGGCTTTAAAGTTAAAGCAGGACATATCCCAGATGTCTACTGAAGAACAGGCATCAGTAACCAAATATTATTGAATATAACAATTGTATTTGAACGGGAAACATCAGACAATTGGCCAGTTTTTATTAGCTAGAATGTTAATAATCTCTGAAAAAGTACCTCATAAAACAAATTTTCTCACAAAATACAGTTAGTGTGTTAGTTTGAATAATTTTGAAAAAATCCTCATAAATTTGTTTTTTTCCACAAAAATACAGCTAGTGTGTTAGTTTGAATAATCTCTGAAGAAGTACCTCACCCAACTTTAATATTTCTCACAAAATAAAAGGTTAGTGTTTTTAGTTTGAATAATCTCTGAAAAAGTACCTCATCAGTTTATAATATTTCTCACAAAATACAGCAAAGTGTTTTAAATTTAAAATAATCTCTGAAGAAGTACCTCATAAACAAATTTTTCCCCAAAGGAAATACAGTTAGTGTTTATTTGAATAATCTCTGAAAAAGTACCTCACCCCAACTATGTTTTCTCACAAAATACAGTTAGTGTGTTAGTTTGAATAATCTCTGAAAAAAGTACCTCATAAACTTAATATTTCCCCAAAAATACAGTTGGTGTGTTATTTTTGAATAATATCTAAAAAAAAAACCTCATCAAAAAAATATTTCTCAAAAAATACAGTTAGTGTGTTAGTTTGAAAAAATTTGAAGAATACCTTTTAAAAATATTTCCCCAAAAATCAGTTAGTGTGTTATTTTGGGAAAATATCTGAAAAAGTACCTCATCAACTTAATTTTCTCACAAAATCAGTTAGTGTGTTAGTTTGAATAATTGATACTGACAACCTAATCGTCACCCAGCGTCACTGAGTGAACACAAAGACTTTGTCAGGACATTCAATCGACACTAAAATGAGTTGGTATTTTAAAAAACTGTCCATGTAGCTGGCCAAAGCATCAGTAAACAACTTAAATGAAGGAAACATTTCTGGCCCGCATAAAACCCTCACCCTACTGTATCCCCGGGCGTAATATCAAATATTTGTTGGAAGTTGGAGCATCAAAACTGATCAAATTCAATAATTTCACTAAAACCTTTAAACTATCTTTACATTTCTCTCCCATGTGATGTTTGTTTATGGGGTTGATTCACACGATGTCAGGCCAAAGTCGGACTTTAAAGGGCCCCTTGGGGGTTTGACTTGACCAAAGGGCACGACAAAGTCATCAATGTCTGGTAACACATTTTTTATTGATCTCATGTCTAAAAAAAAAACATGCCAAAATTTCCCCCAGGGGTTTAAACAACATCGGGACTCTTTCTTTTTTTCTCTGGAATTAATTGGACTTTCATTGTCTTCATGAATTCAACATTTCCCCCTCCTTGACTAATTTCCAAAATTTCCCCCTCCTTATTAATTTCAACATTTCCCCTCCTTGATTAATTTCAACATTTCCCCTCCTTGATTAATTTCAACATTTTTCACTCCTTCACTGTTTTCAACATATACCACTCCCTCAATTTTAAACTTTTGTCAAAATGTTCCCAAACTTTCCCTTTGGGATTATTTGTTTAAGAACCTTGATTGTCTGATTCTTATTCTTTTTATTTCTTTTTTTGTGCTGTCCATGGAATTTTTAGCATTCTTTAAAATCACATTTCTGTGGGTTCCCAAAGATCTTATTGATTTCTTGTTTATTGTGTGTGAGTCCCCCAGGTGGAGCTGATAGAAACCCGACAATTGGGTTTAATTTTTAAACATTTTTATTTTTAGATAGTTTATTAGCAGACTGTTTGTGTTTGCAAGCCAAAAAAATACTCTCTAAACATATGGCAACACTAAAGGAGACATCGACCTTAAAAAACTAAACTGACGTAGTTGTGTAGTGACGGCGCGTAGAAACGGTAGTAAACAAAAAAAAAAGAACAATAACATTGAATGAACGGACTTGTTTTTTCTGTGTTTTGAGATATCAATCAACATCTGAGCTCATAAAATAAAAAATGGTTTTTTACTATTTGTATCGTCTTGGAATTTTACACTGTTTTTTAAAAAATTGGCCCTCCATCGCAAACGGGGAATTGGACAAAATCTCCCGACGTTACGTTTTCCCCCTCTGGGTGTGCAGGTGACTGAAAAAGGGCAATCCTGGGAAAAGGTTCCCCCACCACAGTGGGGGGTACAAATCAAGGTTAGACATGTGCGTGTTTGTGCTCTGTCTTTTCCCCCGCTGCTCGTTTTCTCTGTGACTCAACAATACGATGATTCTCAGCTTTTCGGGGTTTCCCCTTTTTTTTGTTACAGCGCCACATTTTTGGGGATCTTGCTCAAAGGTTCCCCCGGGATTGTCTATATCAAGCATTTTGAAACACTTTAAAAGTGTCTTTAAAGCTTTTTTGTCCACCAGCTAAAAAGTCTGCCCCCTTCCCAAACTCCCCTTAAACATCTGTTTTGGGGTGCGTTTATCAGGCATTCCAGGGAACGGACCGGCCCTCAGTTTTGGGGCCCTTTTGCAACAGGGTGTTGACGCTTGGAATCTTTGCTCTTGTAAAGGGCTTCGCTGTCTGGAATTTTTTTTCTGCCAGTTTATTTTTGGGATTCTGCGTAGACGGGTTGTGGGAAATGGTTTTTAATTTTTTTGCGTGTCTGCTATACACTGTCCATTCTCGCTTGCGTACAGCGGGGTGGTTAGCACCCATGGCCTGGTAAACTTTCAGCTTTGGAACTTTTCCCCCTTCCCCTTCCACACAGTGAAAGTAACCTTCCAACCAGCACTTTTGGATATCCCATTTTGGACCTCCCGAATCTTTTTTGCCGATCTGGATAGGAGGCTAAGGAAACAAAGGTTGTCCGTTGACTGGAGACCGTTTGGGGTTTAATGTTGATGACTGGATCGTAATCGCTCTAGGGGCGGGGTGGAACATGACCTCTGTTATTTTGGTGTTAAAGGGTGAGGCCAAAACCCATCACAGGCCAATTAAAAAACTTGTCCATGTAAGTCTGCATTTCTTCCTCACAAAATTGGTAAACGAGGCACAGTCATCCCAAAAAACAGGTTTGAGATAGTTGATTCTTTTACCTTGGTGGAGGTTTTAACCTCCCCAAGATTGAAAGGTTACCGTCTGTCCTGATCTAATCCCAAACCCCCTTTTTCGTCCCCTTCCCCCAAAAACATCCGTGAGCATGGCGGGAAACATCATTCGAAATTTTTGAGGCCAGTAAAAGCCCCGTTTTTACGGGTTTGGGGACATGGAAGGCTTCCAAAAAGCTCCCCTTTCAAAATAACCCTGCCATCATCCCTCGTGAAACTGTTGGACGATCTTGATGAATTTCCCGGCATCCCAAATTTTTCCCTGATCTTCCATAGGCCCTCCCCTTTTAAACCCTGTCAAAGCCTTTGTCAGATCGACAAGACCATATATTTGGTGCTGCTCTTGGGTTTCTCCCGTAGTTGGCCCAGCAGCAAAAAATCATTGCTGTTCCCGACCTGCTCTGAAGCCCCATTGGGTCTCGGGGGTAAGTCCTGTTCCCGGTGATCGGTTTCGATTGAGGGGGACTCCCGGCCAGTATTTTTTCCAGCGATTGACGGGAGGAGATCCCCCGTGGTTATCGCAGGCCTGGCGGGTTTTCCCTTTCCCTTGTACGGGTGGACAATGGGGGCATCCTTTAATTCCCCCGCTACACGTTCCCTTGCCCAAAAGGATGTAAATAACTCTGTCAATTTTTGCATAACGTGGGCCCTCCTTCTTTTGGGGGTTGGGTTTGGGATTGAGTCCGCACCCCGGGGTCTTCCCGCTGGACATCTGGCATTTGTTTTGACCTCTGCTAAGGTGGGGGGAATATCAAGCTTGGCATTGATTGGGACCTGGGGCATCCTTGGCCCATAACATATAGTGGATGGATGGTTTTAGGGCAGAACGGAAGTGTTCTGCCCGGATTTGTATCTGAGGCTTGTCAATTAGTAGCCTTGCTCCATCCCATCGAATATGGGAATTTGGGTGGATTGTTGAGGTCCGTAAACGGTTTTTTGGGCATCGTAGAAACGTTTTAAATCATGTCTGTCTGCATATATCTGGATTTCTCAGATTTGTTCCAGCCATGCGTCTTGTAATTTTCCCGATTCTCTCTTTAGGCCCTTCTCGAGCATCTAGGAAAACTGTTTTTTGGGAAAAAAATGATGGGTCATTTTGATGGCTCTGTATGTTTATGTTTCGTGAGAAAAATGGGCTTGATTTCTTCGTCATTTCGTCAAAATCGTGGGTCTTGCGTACAAGTGTCCCGTAAGGGTCAGAGGGGGGTGGTTTTCGGGGTCTCTAGGGCAGTCCAGTCATCGTCCCGCTGGTTTTTCCAAAAATGGAAGGGCCTTCAATTTGTCGTCCGGTCTCTTATTAAACTTTCCGGGCAGCGGAGCTTTTTTGGGGGAAATTGGCTTTTTTTTTGGTTTTCGACTCTGGTGACGTTTTTTAAAAATTGATGCGGAGGTTAAAACTTTTCAGTCAATCTATGTTCGGCCATTCTCTCCCCCCGGGCCCTTTTGACTCCCGACGTCATCTGTCTTTTTACGATGACGTAATCAAGAGATGCCATTGTTTGGGGGGATCATGCGAAAATTTTTTTGGGGTTTGGGAAAAAAAACAAGGGTTTTGATTGTTAGGTCGCGGGGCATAGTCTGGTAATAAAAAGCCCATTACTATTTTTCTTCCCCGCCGTTCCTAATCTCCCTTTCCCGAAACCCCATGGTCTGTTTTCCACTCTGGCATTAAGGGCCCCGAGTATGAGACTTCTCCCGACCTTGGGGCCCTTTTAGATGGCTGGGGTCAAAGGGCCTCCCCGAAAAACCCTCCTTTATTTCGCTTGGATTTTCATTGTCGGGGGGGTAGACGCTGGGTAAAAATGGCCTCTTTTTTTCTGTGAGATCTGGGAAAGTCATTAAATCTTCCCCGACCTTTTGGGGGTCTGGTGGGGCCCCCACAAAATTGGGTTTACAGCAAACCCTAAACCCGATTCCCGACGTTCTTTTTGGCTCCCCCCCCCAAAGAAAATTCCCCCACCCACCTCAAAGTGACCCTCGTCAAAGGGGGCCCAGTCTCCTCAAAGGGAACTAAAATTTGATATCCTTGGGGTGAGTTCTCCCAAACAATTTTATCCGTTTTAGGGCTTTCAGCTTTGTTGTTATCTAATGGGGTTGCTTCCCGCCTATGGTGGGCTTTAAAATTTCTTCCCCTGTTGTTGATTTGTGTTGTATGTAAGGGTTTTCGAAAAAGTAACTTTGGGTGTATTTGGGGTTATGGGGGGAGGAAAGTTGCGTATTCTCAACCTCACTCTCGTCCAGGACTATCTGTATCCCGGGGGAAAACAAATCAAAACGGCCCGGAGATGTCCAGATGCAGTGGATGACCAAAGGGCTTTCTAAAGTTTTCCCCGCCGTGCTCACCGGTCACACCGCTCTGCTGTGATCCCCCTTTCTGTTGAAAAACCCCAAATGGGGGCCTCTCCCGGGAAATCAAGGGGTCCAGTTTTGCATCCCCGGGCAGACAGTGCCTAGATTCCGTGCTGCTGGGGGCCCTCCGGGTTTCCCCCACCTGGTTTGAACCCAATAGGATGTAACCATTGTAGTCGCTGTGCATGTTTAACAAACTACAGGCAAAAAGGTTTTTGTGTTGTAGTCACTTACAACTATTTTCCGGGCCCCCTCTTTTGTGTAAGTTTACATTTCCGAAGCGGCGCGGAAAGGGAGGGTAGACCTGTCCCCGGCATTTTCTGTCCCAAAAATTACTGGACAATTCTCTTGTCCCAAGGGTGTATTATTTTCATCAAACCTTCCAGAACCCAGACAACACCGACGCTTTAACGGGTTTTCCCTACGTGACCGCCTTCCCGCCTTCCTGGTGATGCGGGATTATTTAAATACCCTGGATAAATAACAACAGAAGGACCATCTACATAAAGGAAAAAAATATAAATGGCAAAAAAGAAGTAAACCCGTGGGGGCCCCAAACTAATCTGGCAGGAAAGGAATATGCATGGGAAAAAACGGTTTTGGAAATGTAATGGACGAAGGATGAAATATGTAGGAAAAAATATATGACAAAAGAAAGGTACAGAAAAAGGAATATGTTAAGAATGGAATAAGAATACCAGATCATAGAGTTGGCACTCCAATTCTTCTATAAAATATTAAAAAACTTCCAAAAACAACAAAAAATCAAAAGAATATAATCAAAATGTGCTCTCATCATCATCATCATCATTAAAATGGGGGAATAATTGAAAAATGATATGCATATGGAAAAAAGGGGATTTATTTAAACCCCAAAAAGGAAACAAGCCCCTAAAGAACTAGAACTATAAAATACTTTTTAAAAAATCTCACTAAAGGGGAAAATGAAAATATATCAATCCCCAGAAGCTTAAACTAAACAATTGTCCACAAAATTGCTGCCATTCATAAGTATTGGTTCAATATAACCTTTTTGGATCTTTCAATATATTACTAGACTAACAGTTTGGGCGGGGCCTTCATAACAAGAAAGTTCCCTCAAATTATGAATAAAAAATTATTAATTCCACTACGTGTATGGAATGTATTATCGATTCCACTACGTGTATGTAATAAATATTATTAATTCCACCATGTCTGTATGTAATAGTATTTTAATCATTTTCATTAAGGTATTCTTTATAGGACTTTTCTCTTTCCCGCGCATCTGAAATTCAATTTGTCTCTGGGCCCGTTCACCCACTTCAAATTTGGGCTATTTTTTGTTTTTTTTGATATCTTGAAAACCTTTCTTCTTGGTCTGTCTCCGTCCTGGGGAAAGCCCCTCCCAATATTTTCTTTCTAGGGGTTTTGACCTTGATGTGGCCAAAGTCCTAATTTTCTTTACAGTTTTTATTGTTTGTCAAATTGTCTTTTTAAAATTCAGATTTTTTAGAACATCCCTGTTCTTCCTTTTTTTGTCCATTAAAAATTTTTTAAATCTTTCTGTAGCATTTTTGTTTCGAAAGGACTGGATTTTCTTCTTTTTGTTTGTGTAATGGACCATACGTGCCCCAAAAAATCATGTTCTCAGTATTTTTAAATTGTAATATTTTGCTGGTGGGTTTTCCCCATTTTTTTTTATTTGTTTAACTTCCAGTTGCTATTGCCAATCTTCTTGAGATCTCTTTTTTGCAGTCCCAAATTTTTGGCTACTGGGCCCAGGTATTCCTTAGCCCCGTATTTTAACATTGGGGTTTTTTTATTGTTTATTTGGATGTTGGGTGATCCTTTTGGGGAGGTTGACATTATTTTTTTTTTTTGTGAGATTCAAATATGAAATTTTGGTCTTCATGTTTCTTGGTCATCATGATTAGGGTTTCCCCCAAAAACCCCCTTTGCTGGTGGGTGAATCATCTAAACTCTGGTATAAATTTTTCGCCTATAGTGGGGGGTCGAATTCACATAGTTGGCATCGTCTTTTCATTTTCTGAAAAGTTCTCTGCAAAATTTTGAATAAATATGGTGACAAAAAACATCCCTGTCTTTCCCCTTTGAATTTTCCCAAAACCCTGCAGCTATTTCACCTCTATTTTAATGATTGCCTGTTTTCGTGGTATAGAGATTCTGGGGTTTTATTATGTGTTTTGGAAAAAATGCTTTTTCATGATGTTTTCCCCTTTTCTGGGGGTTTTTATTGGTCGAAAGCCCTTTATAGTCTATAAACTTGCCCTGCAGGGCTATGTTGTATTCTCTGCATTTCTCGGTAATAAAATTTCCAAAATGGTCTCTAGTGCCCCCCCTCTTCTGAAACCTGCTTATTTTTTTGTTTTTATCTTCAATTTTTGTTTTCCCTCCTCTTCATGATGATTCTTAGTAGAATTTTGCTGGCATGACTTATAAGGGCCCCAAAAGTTCTGTAATTGGTCATAGTTTCCCGGTTTCCCCTTTTTCCGGAAAAAGTTTACTGATCTTTTCCATTCCTTTGGCCCGGAGGAGCTATTATATCTTTTTACTTTTGATAAATGACACTGGGCCCCCCCCCGGGGAATTAATTCCCTTTAAACATCCACCCCCCAGTGACACCCCTCTCTTCAGACTTTTGATGGCCAGGCGTTTCATCAATATGGGTTCTGGTTTTTTCTCTTCGCTTTCTTTTTTTATCTTTGCAGATTATTAATAGTAAGAACAATAATCCTTTCCCTATCAAAAATGATATATATATTTATTAGAATCAGAACCGTATCAAAACATGATATATATATAAAAAACGGGCCAGGATATATGGGGGTTTTTTCGTCTTGACAGACGGTCAATTTGCCCAAATGTTTTACTGTAAGTTTTTTTTGTCCCCTTTTGTCCTTTTAGCTCAACCCCAAGTCTCTTTTTAAAAAATTTTTACACCTTTGGGAATTTTTTTCCATATAACTCGATCCTCAGCTAGTTTTTTCCCCGGTAGCTTCAGGGGAAAAGGCCCTGCTATCTCGTTATGTCATTTTTTTAAAAATTTAAGATAGTATTTTATTTTTGGCAGTCTTTGCTATTTTTCAAGATATTTGGTTTTATGTTGGCGGGAGCTGTGGGTGATATTCAAGATGGGACGTTATTTTTGGCGGTAGCTGTGGGTGTAGCTCTTTTTCAAGAAGTACGTGTATGTTGGCAGTGGGTGTGGCTGATATTCAAAATAAAAATCCCTGTATTTTTGGCGGTGGGTGTAGGGTGATATTCAAGATGGGACGTGTATGTTGGCGGGGCTGTGGCTGTGGGTCTTTTTCAAGATAGTACGTGTATGTTGGCATTTGCTGTAGCTGATATTCAAATGTACGTGTATTTTGGCAGTAGCTGAAATATTAAAATAGGGGACCCCTAAAATGGGGTGCCCTGGGTGTAACCGACATCCTTTTTAATCCCCCCCCCAAAGACAATATCAAAAAGATCAACTGTCAGTGTTGCATCCAAATATCCAGTCGTGGTGTAAGGTGCAAATATATATTTTATAATCCAAGGTGACAATATCAAAGTTATTAATGCCTTATTTTTTTTGAAACACAAGAACTGGTTAAATCATTTTAAGTAGATAAAAATATCACCCGACAAAATAGGTGGACCCCCGGAAAAGATGATTAGATTGCATATCAAAAACCTCAAAAAATGGGTTAGATTGCATATCAAAATCCGTCAAAATAAATTTGATTATATCAAAATCCCCTCACGAAAGATTAGATTTCATATCAAAAACACGTCAAAAATGGTTAAATTGCATATCAAAATCACGGCAAAGGGATTAGATTGCCTTCCAAAAACACGTCAAAGAAAAATAACAATCACATAAAAAACCAAAAACGGTTAAAAGAAAAAAGGAAAACCGCGATCTAACAACAACCCGGTAGCAGTGTGGGCAAAAAAAAGAAGAAAGACAAAAAAAACTGACTTTAAGTTAACAATAAACATAGTTAAAAACAAAAAATCCGACAATGAAAATAGCAAAACTTAATGTTATTATCTTTATTATTTTGGTAATGATTCAATAGCATTTAGGATCTTGTCCTTTTTTGCTAAACTTCAATTCATCAAGTATTTATTGGAAAAATATCGCTAACATTGTTGACACAGTCAAGTCAACTATTCAGTCCCAAATCAATAATAATCACTTAAAATTCTCCCTATAACTGTTGGTAAACCAAAAAGAAAACAAATCTGATTATTCTGTGTTCCCCCAGCCGAAGCGTTTACAAAAAACCCCCTCAGTAAAGCTCTTTTTTGGGAAAAACCATTTTGGGTTTTGTTCCCAACCCTTTTTTGTGCATGTTATTTTATGCTTAACCATTTGTAACCATTGTACTGAACCATTGTAGTGTAACTACTGTACTGTAACCATTGTAGTGTAACCATTGTAGAGAAACTACTGTACTGTAACCATTATAGTGTAACTACTGTACTGTAACCATTATAGTGTACCCACTGTAACCATTGTAGTGTAACCACTGTACTGTAACCATTATGTGTAACCACTGTGCTGTAACCACTGTGGTGTAACCATTGTACTGTAACCACTGTGCTGTAACCATTGTACTGTAACCACTGTACTGTAACTACTGTGCTGTAACCACTGTACTGTAACCATTGTAGTGTAACCACTGTACTGTAACCATTGTACTGTAACCACTGTACTGTAACCATTGTACTGTAACCAATGTACTGTAACCATTGTACTGTAACCATTGTACTGTAACTACTGTGCTGTAACCATTGTAGTGTAACTACTGTACTGTAACCATTGTAATGTAACCACTGTACTGTAACCATTGTAGTGTAACTACTGTACTGTAACCATTGTACTGTAACCACTGTACTGTAACCATTGTACTGTAACCACTGTACTGTAATCACTGTACTGTAACCACTGTACTGTAACCATTGTAGTGTAACTACTGTACTGTAACCATTGTGTGTAACTACTGTCTGTAACCATTGTAGTGTAACTACTGTACTGTAACCATTGTGGTGTAACTACTGTACTGTAACCATTGTAGTGTAACCACTGTACTGTAACCATTGTAGTGTAACCACTGTACTGTAACCAGTGTAGTGTACTACTGTGCTGTAACCACTGCACTGTAACCATTATGGTGTAACTACTGTGCACTGTAACAATTATGGTGTAGCTACTGTCTGTAACCATTGTAGTGTAACCACTGTACTGCTAACCATTGTAGTGTAACCACTGTCTGTAACCATTGTACTGTAACCATTGTAGTGTAACTACTGTACTGTAACCATTGTAGTGTAACTACTGTACTGTAACCATTGTATTAACTACTGTATTGTAAACATTGTGTTTTAACTACTGTGCTGAACCATTATAGTGTAACTACTGTACCTAACCATTATAGTGTAACCACTGTAACCAATGCAGTTAACCACTGTGCTGTAACCATTATAGTGTAACCATGTACTGTAACCACTGTAGTGTAACCATTGTGCTGTAACCACTGTACTGTAACCATTTGCTGTAACCATTGTACTGTAACCATTGTACTGTAACCACTGTCCTTAACCATTGTCTTAACCACTGCACTGTAACCACTGTCTGTAACCACTGTACTGTAACCATTCTAGTGTAACTACTGTACTGTAACCATTGTGGTGTAACTACTGTACTGTAACCATTGTAGTGTAACTACTGTACTGAACCATTGAGTTAACTACTGTACTGTAACCTTGTAGTGTAACCACTGTACTGTAACCATTGTAGTGTAACTACTGTACTGTAACCACTGTACTGTAACCATTATAGTGTAACTACTGTACTGTAACCATTATAGTGTAAACACTGTACTGTAACCACTGTAGTGTAACTATTGTACTGTAACCACTGTACTGTAACCATTGTACTGTAACCATTGTACTGTAACCACTGTAATGTAACTACTGTGCTGTAACCACTGTACTGTAACCATTGTAGTGTAACCACTGTACTGTAACCATTGTACTGTAACCACTGTACTGTAACCATTGTACTGTAACCACTGTACTGTAACCATTGTACTGTAACCATTGTACTTGAACCACTGTACTGTAACCATTGTAGTGTAACTGCTGTACTGTAACCATTGTAATGTAACCACTGTACTGTAACCATTGTAGTGTAACTACTGTACTGTAACCATTGTGCTGTAACAACTGTACTGTAACCATTGTACTGTAACCACTGTACTGTAATCACTGTACTGTAACCACTGTACTGTAACCATTGTAGTGTAACTACTGTACTGTAAGCATTGTAGTGTAACTACTGTACTGTAACCATTGTAGTGTAACTACTGTACTGTAACCATTGTGGTGTAACTACTGTACTGTAACCATTGTAGTGTAACCACTGTACTGTAACCATTGTAGTGTAACCACTGTACTGTAACCATTGTAGTGTAACCACTGTACTGTAACCAGTGTAGTTGTAACTCTGTACTGTAACCATTATAGTGTAGCTACTGTACTGTAACCATTGTAGTGTAACCACTGTACTGTAACCATTGTAGTGTAACCACTGTACTGTAACCACTGTACTGTAACCATTATAGTGTAACTTTCTGTACTGAACCATTATATTGTAACTACTGTGCTGTAACCATTGTACTGTAACCACTGTACTGTAACCATTGTAGTGTAACCACTGTAGTGTAACCATTGTAGTGTAACCACTGTACTGTAACCATTATGGTGTAACCACTTACTGTAACCATTGCAGTGTAACCACTGTACTGTAACCATTGTAGTGTAACCACTGTACTGTAACCATTGTAGTGTAACCAATGTACTGTAACCATTGTAGTGTAACTACTGTACTGTAACCACTGTACTGTAACCATTATAGTGTAACTACTGTACTGTAACCATTATAGTGTAACCATTGTAGTGTAACCATTATAGTGTAACCATTGTAGTGTAACTCACTTGTAACCATTGTACTGTAACTACTGTACTGTAACATTGTACTGTAACCATTGTAGTGATAACCATTGTACTGTAACCATTGTAGTGTAACCACTGTACTGTAACCATTGTAGTGTAACTACTGTACTGTAACCATTGTAGTGTAACTACTGTACTGTAACCATTATAGTGTAACCACTGTACTGTAACCATTGTAGTGTAACCATTATAGTGTAACCATTGTAGTGTATCCACTGTACTGTAACCATTGTAGTGTAACTACTGTACTGTAACCATTGTAGTGTAACCACTGTACTGTAACCATTGTACTGTAACCATTGTACTGTAACCATTGTAGTGTAACCATTGTAGTGTAACCATTGTAGTGTAACTACTGTACTGTAACCATTGTAGTGTAACCACTGTACTGTAACCATTGTAGTGTAACCATTGTAGTGTAACCACTGTACTGTAACCACTGTAGTGTAACCACTGTAGTGTAACCACTGTACTGTAACCACTGTAGTGGACACCTACTATTCGTTCGTTTCATAGCTATGGATACATGTTATGTGACCTCTGCCACATTCAATGTACTAGAAACTAGCTGTGGACAGCTATTGCCAGAGTGCTAAATTAACTTGTACTTCTACTGTGTGGTCAAGGTGGCAGACAAGACAATACTCATCCCGAAAATTCCAACATGAAAGTGTTAAAAACTCTCGCATTATTCTTCTTCTTCTTCTCTCCGTTCGTTCTTTGACCAGCAATTTTAATCATTCTTTGTGATATGTTTGATCTTTGCCAAGAGCGTGTATACGTTCCACATTGGTTTGGTAGGCCCTAAACGCATAGACTTCTACACGTTTAGGATATGTCATCCGATTTCGCCAAAACCTCCTTAGTCGCCTCTTACGACATGCGTGGCAGGTAACAGTGGTTATATTCTTTACACCCCAAATTTGGGCCCAGTAACCACTCGGGCGACTCGCATTATTCAAACATAAAAGTGTTTAAAAAACGTTGGCATTATGGACTAGGCGATGGGTGTGGTAAGAAATAAACGTTTTGTGCTTCGAATTCTGTGTTTGGTCATTTATTTTTTCCAGAGGCCATTAATACGTCTGCACAATCTATTTATTGATCATGATATATTGATATATTGATATAGTGATATAGTGATATAGTGATATATTTATATATTGATATAGTGATATAGTGATATAGTGATATAGTGATATATTGATATATTGAAATAAACACATTTATCAAATACTCATAAAGCCTATATTGTTTTTTTCTATCAGTAGTTGGGACTTTGATCAGCGCATGTCCCAGAGATGTATCCACCAAAGCTCACTCGTGCTTCACTTCCTACAGTTTTCACTTCCAGAATATGCAGAACAGCCCACAGAAACTTTGCTGCGGTGTCGATGTGGAAACTCTAAGGGCATTTTGTCAGTAAGTTGTCCATTTTTCTCTTTACATTTATTCTTATCATTTGTAGATTTTTGTCAGTAAGTTGTCCATTTTCTCTTTACCTATTCTTATCATTTGTAGATTTTACTGTTTACACATATATTTACAACTTTTAAACTTTGCTGTTTGCACATTTTTCTAAAGTTTATAGCTCGTACTGTTAACAAATATTCTTAGAATGTGTGACGCGGCCTCTTAAACAAATATTCTTAGAATGTGGCATGCGCCTCTTAAACAAATATTCATTATCCATAAAATAATATGGATGTCAATCGTCCATTCTGCGTTGTTCGTGTAGTGATGATGAGATCTGCATTGTTCGTGTAGTGAGGTTGAGATCTGCGTTGTTCGTGTAGTGATGATGAGATCTGCATTGTTCGTACAGTGAGGATGAGATCTGCATTGTTCGTACAGTGAGGTTGAGATCTGCATTGTTCGTACAGTGAGGTTGAGATCTGCGTTGTTCGTACAGTGAGGATGAGATCTGCATTGTTCGTACAGTGAGGATGAGATCTGCATTGTTCGTACAGTGAGGATGAGATCTGCATTGTTCGTACAGTGAGGATGAGATCTGCATTGTTCGTGTAGTGAGGATGAGATCTGCATTGTTCGTACAGTGAGGATGAGATCTGCATTGTTCGTTAGTGATGATAGAGATCTGCATTGTTCGTGTAGTAGGATGAGATCTGCATTGTTCGTGTAGTGAGTTGAGATCTGCATTGTTCGTTACAGTGAGGATGAGATCTGCATTGTTCGTACAGTGAGGATGAGATCTGCATTGTTCGTGTAGTGATGATGAGATCTGCATTGTTCGTGTAGTGAGGTTGAGATCTGCATTGTTCGTGTAGTGAGGTTGAGATCTGCATTGTTCGTACAGTGAGGATGAGATCTGCATTGTTCGTACAGTGAGGATGAGATCTGCATTGTTCGTACAGTGAGGATGAGATCTGCATTGTTCGTACAGTGAGGATGAGATCTGCATTGTTCGTACAGTGAGGATGAGATCTGCATTGTTCGTACAGTGAGGTTGAGATCTGCATTGTTCGTACAGTGAGGATGAGATCTGCATTGTTCGTGTAGTGAGGATGAGATCTGCATTGTTCGTACAGTGAGGATGAGATCTGCATTGTTCGTACAGTGAGGATGAGATCTGCATTGTTCGTGTAGTGAGGTTGAGATCTGCATTGTTCGTGTAGTGAGGTTGAGATCTGCATTGTTCGTACAGTGAGGATGAGATCTGCATTGTTCGTGTAGTGAGGTTGAGATCTGCATTGTTCGTGTAGTGAGGTTGAGATCTGCATTGTTCGTGTAGTGAGGTTGAGATCTGCATTGTTCGTACAGTGAGGATGAGATCTGCATTGTTCGTGTAGTGAGGTTGAGATCTGCATTGTTCGTACAGTGAGGATGGGATCTTCGTATGAGGGTAAAAGATCGGAGCAGTCAGTGGAGACAAATACCCACAAGGCGGCAGCAGCAAATACAGAAGAGAGGTCAAACGAGCAGCGCGACAGAGTTGGGTCAAAACAACCGAATCCCTGAACCTCTATAGGGACGGCCATCAACTGTGAAACTGACCAAGCGCTGGTAGTAAAAAACACCAGCAGACCACCTATAGTCCTCGAACAAAAAAAAGATGGTTTCGGGTAGGAAGCAGCAAACATCCTGATGCAACAATATGCGAAGTCAGCCAGAGTAAGCATAGCAAAGGGGAAAAAGTTGATGCCCCAGAGAAAGCTCAGGCTCCAAGGCGGGGCCAAGAAAAGCAGATAGTCACCTAACGGACACATTCACCAGTAACAAGCTGGAAGAGGCTTTAGGGCCCGGGGGACCCAGAAAGTCGCCCGGAAAGATGGGATCACCAATGAGATGCTTAAAAATTTGGGGAAACAGAGCAAGGCCGCGCTGCCCGTTCTCAACATGTCGTGGAAGAACAGGCAAATTACCACAAGAATGGAAAGAAGCAATCATGGTACCCATCCTAAAACCAGGCAAAAAAAACTCGACAGCGAGTTGCGACCAATAAGCCTCCTAAGCTGCACGGGCAAGCTTATGGAACGCATGGTGAACAAACGATATCTTGGCACTTGGAAAGCAAGGGCTGTTTTGGCACAACAAGGAGGTTTCCCGGAGTACAGTCCACAGAGGATCAAGTACCTACATTGTCCAGGAAATCGAGGATGGTTTCCAAAAAAGAAACAGACATGGCGGTCCTGGTAGATATGGAGAAGGCATTCGACACAGTCTGGAAAGAAGGTTTAAGGCTCAAACTCCTCACCCTCGTAGGGAAGAATGTACAATTGGCTAGATAGATACCTAGAGAACAGAACAGCAAGGGTTCGGGTTTCCCAGGGTACAAAAGCATGAAGGCCACACTGGAACAAGGAGCCCCCTAAGGAGGTGCTCTCACGACTCTCTTTCAGTCTTCGTCAATAACATCGCAACATGCCTCCCAGAACGAGTTCCTCTGCCATTATGCCGACGACTTGCAATATGGGCGGAGAAAGTCAGTCCACAGCAGAAAATCGACTGCAAGCTACGTTAACAACCGAGTGTGGTCAGCAAAGTGGAAATTTGAAAATAAATCCTTCAAGACCCACCTGTGTTCTCCCGGGAATAAAAGGTTACAAGATAACCTTAAAGTCACGGCAGATCCTTCCAGTAGCAAAACCCCAACGTACCTGGGAGTCACACTCGACAGAAAGCTGACTTGGTGCACCCAGATCAAATTCTCGCAAAGCGAGGCACACTAACAATGATGCGTAAACTCGCGGGTTCACATGGGAGCAAACCCCCAGAATTCTCAAGACACCTGTACTCTGGTAGAGTGCACGATCCAAAGGAGTCGGCATGGCGGCGTGGAGCAATGCATCTAACAAGCAATTTGCAAAAGTGAGCAGCAGTCAAAACCGGGCCTTACGTATCATCACTGGAGCCATGAAGTCCACTCCCATCAAGGCGATGGAGACAATCCGGCACCCAACCAATGACTGACTGAAGGGAAAAAAAGTAGTAGTACTTGCAGAAAACTCAAACGGCTCAATCTCATCAATGCATGGAAAGAATGTATGAATTCGGAAAGTGGAGAATACAAGAGATCTACTTCGTTAGAATCTCAAAGCACTGACCATGGACCATCCAGCCCCTTTCCAAATGCACACCCAAACCAATCCCGGCATCAAATTGCCCGCCAGAAACAAAATGCAGAACTAAGGAATCAATCCGGCCACTGAACAAAGGGCCAAAAATCTCGAAAAAAAAATTGCAACAGAAGGTACATAGAATAAAGTACCCGGGAAAATGGTGGACGCACGTCTACACGGACGGATCGGCAAATAACGCAATAGCGATGGCGGAGGAGGAATAGTGATTAAAATCAAAAAAGGGTAACGGTCAAAGCGATTGCAGCTGGCGTCTCAAAATAACTACCGGGGCAGGGCAGAGGAAATCAAAGAGGTGGCCGAAATGATCTTGGAAGAAAACCCTCACGTAACAAGGTCGTGATATTCACCGATGCTCTATGGGTCATCACGGCATAAATGCGTTGGCAAACTGGGGATGAATGGGGCTCAAAACGCCCCTCGCTGAATTAACGAATTCACTCAAACGCACCGTCATCCAGTGGATACCGTCACACTGCAACGTTAGATGAAACGAAGCAGCCGATAAGCTACCCAAAAGGGCGGGCGACTACCTCAGACTGATCTCGGATCGGTTGTAGGAAGTCAAAACAACCATCGGTTCGCACTATAGAAGCAAATGGGCAAAGACCACCCTCAGCACACACCCGGGTGACGGATACTATGGTCTCTCTCGACGCGAACAAGTTGCCATACCTCGCCTCCGTACCGGCCACAACAAGCTCCGGCCCACATTTCATAAATTTAAAATTGGCACACTAGCCTGCCCCTGCAATCTAGGAACATGACGGCAGAACACGTTTTTCAGACTGTCAACGATTAGCAGGTATAAGGAAAGAGTACTGGCCACACACAGGCTTCGCGAAAAGCGTACGGAGAAACGGAGTCCCAAAAACAACAGTAAAATTCATGATGAAGTTGGTCCATCGGGCTGGGGCCCGGGGGCCCAAAAGAGAGAGAGATCGGCTAAATGGTTATTACTTAAATGAAATGATATTGATCTGATTCTTAAATTTCCTAAATCATCCTATAATTTAAGAGAGGAAAAGTCATGCTCCTTAACTATAAATCATCCTAAATTTAAGGGGGAAAAGTCATGCTCTTTATAAAAAAAAACTAATTTATTTTTTTGACTATTCTTTACAAAAAAGTTTTTAAATCATTTCAACTTCTTCTTTTTCGACCTCCATATCGGCATATGTTAATTTTCTTTGTGATGTGTGATTTTATATGTGATGTGTATGTGTATGTTGATGTGTATTGTGATGTGTATGTGTGATGTGTATGTGATTTTATGTGTGATGTGTATGTGTGATGCGTGATGTGTTACGTGATGTGTGTGTGTGATGTGTTTGTGATGTGTATGTGTGATGTGTATGTGTGATGTGTATGTGATGTGTTGGATCTGAATGCATTCAAACTCCACAGTAAACAAAGTCTTCTACAACAGAACATCAGGAAAAAAGGCGAGAGGAAGACCACCAAAGATGATTAGATGACATAGCAGAATCATGTTAAAGACAAAAAAAACAATCATCCAAGCCACCAGAACTCCAGAACACAGACTCAGAACACCCGAACTCCAGAACACCAGAACTCCAGAACACCAGAACTCAGAACACCAGAACTCCAGAACACCAGAACTCCAGAACAGCTCAAACAATAGAACTTAAAATAAATATAAACGAAACAGAAAGGGAATGAAATAATCATAAATTTGAGAACTCAATTGTATTACAAAATGAAATCAAGAAGTTCAGGATTTTGTATACCTGGGAAATACAATATCAAGATGGAGATTGAAAAGGATATCATCGAAAAATCAGAAGGCACGACAAACATTTTCGATGCTCAACAAAATTTTGAAAACAAAAGAACTAAATCTTAGGATAAAACTTAAAATATATAGAAGTAATGTCTGGGATTGCTTTATACAGTAGTGAATGCTGGAAGAAGTAATGTACTAGGAGTGCTATTATACAGTAGTGATTGCTGGAAGAAGTAATGTACTGAGGTGCTTTATACGTAGTGAATGTTGGAAAGTAATGTCTAGAGAGTGCTATTATACAGTAGTGAATGTTGGAAGAAGTAATGTCTGGGGTGTTATTATACAGTAGTGAATGTTGGAAGAAGTAATGTACTGAGTGTTGTTATACAGTAGTGAATGTTGGAAGAAGTAATGTCTGAAGGTGCTATTCTACAGTAGTGAATGTTGGAAGAAGTAATGTACTGAGAATGCTATTATACAGTAGTGATTGCTGGAAGAAGTAATGTACTGGGAGTGCTATTATACAGTAGTGAATGTTGGAAGAAGTAATGTACTGAGAGTGCTATTATACAGTAGTGAATGTTGGAAGAGTAATGTACTAGAGTGCTATTATACAGTAGTGAATGTTGGAAGAAGTAACGTCTGGGGTGCTTTATACAGTGGGGAATCTGGAAGAAGTAATGTACTGGGAGTGCTATTATAAAGTAGTAGGGGCTGGAAGAAGTAATATACTGGGAGTGCTGTTATACAATAGTGAATGCTGGAAGAAGTAATATCTGGGAGTGCTATTATACAGTAGTGAATGCTGGAAGAAGTAATGTACTGGTGCTTTATACAGTAGTGATTGCTGGAAGAAGTAATGTACTGAGTCTATTTTACAGTAGTGAATGCTGGAAAAGTAATGTACTAAGAGTGTTATTATACAGTAGTGAATGTTGGAAGAAGTAATGTACTGAGAGTGCTTTTATACAGTAGTGAATGCTGGAAGAAGTAATGTACTAGGTGCTGTTATACAGTAGTGATTGCTGGAAGAAGTAATGTACTGGGAGTGCTATTATACAGTAGTGATTGCTGGAAGAAGTAATGTCTGAGGTGCTATTATCAGTAGTGAATGTTGGAAGAAATAATGAATAGAGTGTTATTATACAGTAGTGAATGTTGGAAGGTAATGTCTGAAGGGGTTATTATACGGGAGTGAATGTTGGAAGAAGTAATGTCTAGAGTGCTATTCTACAGTAGTGAATGTTGGAAGAAGTAATGTACTGAGAATGCTGTTATACAGTATTTATTGCTGGAAGAAGTAATGTACTGGGAGTGCTATTATACAGTAGTGAATGTTGGAAGAAGTAATGTACTGAGTGCTTTATACAGTAGTGAATGTTGGAAGAGTAATGTACTGAGTGCTATTATACAGTAGTGAATGTTGGAAGAAGTAATGAAATGAGAGTGTTATTATACAGTAGTGAATGTTGGAAGAAGTAATGTACTGAAGGGGTTATTATACAGTAGTGAATGTTGGAAGAAGTAACGTACTGGGAGTGCTATTATAAAGTAGTGAGTGCTGGAAGAAGTAATATACTGGGAGTGCTATTATACAGTAGTGAACTGGAAGACTAATGTACTGAGAGTGCTATTATCAGTAGTGAATGTTGGAAAGTAATGTACTGAGGTGCTATTATACAGTAGTGATTGCTGGAAGAAGTAATGTACTGAGAGTGCTATTATACAGTAGTGAATGCTGGAAGAAGTAATGTATAAGAAATGCTTTATACAGTAGTGATTGCTGGAAGAAGTAATGTACTGAGAGTGCTATTATACAGTAGTGAATGTTGGAAGAAGTAATATACTGGGAGTGCTATTATACAGTAGTAAATGCTGGAAGAAGTAATGACTGAGAGTGTATTATACAGTAGTGATTGCTGGAAAAAGTAATGTACTGAGTGCTATTATACAGTAGTAAAATGCTGGAAAAAGTAATGTACTAAGAGTGCTATTATACAGTAGTGATTGCTGGAAGAGTAATGTCTGGAGTGCTATTCTACAGTAGTGAATGCTGGAAAATGTCCCAACACATAATACACAAGTTGAGACTTTTCCCAGAATAAATGTTTAATAAGAATCCTGCAAATGTTCTGGCCAAATACCATAAGAAATGAGGGTTTTTGAAACGAACAGACTGTGCACCCTTTGGGAGACCATCATTAGAGACGAAGATGGAGGTGGTTTGGACATGTATGTCTATCCAGTGGGGGCATTGGTTAGGACAGCTCTTAGATGGACAGAGGGTCAAAGGCCATGGGGCCGACAGGATTAATGTTGGCACTAATCAATACCATGTGCCCCACCTCCGTGGTGACCCTGGTAACAGACTTGGGTTTCCCGGTCTGGCTGGCGGGCTGAGATCGAAGGAGAGCTACTAGTAGTGGTAGTAGTACAAGCATGGAAAACATGCAGGTCCGAAAACTTCTGAACGATGCACGCATCTCCTGGCCAATGTCTTTAAAAATTTGCCAAAGTTCCCAAAAAGTAATAACAGCAGTGTACGAGTCGACCCGAACAAATGCTAACTCCCCAGGAATAAATAGCGCCCCAAAATTAAAGGGATGAGAGATGCATCCAAGTAAGGGTAGGCCCATGAGGCAACTTGGAGCCCTGCGCCTAAGTCAAGCTGAGTGTTAGCGCAGTCTCGTGGTACGGAAATGTGAACACAACGGTCGCACCACAATTATCATCCTCTCTGACGATGGTAAAACGACAGACGAACATGTAGGGATGAGAGGTGCATTGATAGTAGGGACGCGGGTCCATATGGGACGAAATTTGGGGCCCTGTGCCCCGGGGTTGGGGCTGCTTGTCCGGGCGTCGAGCAACGGAAAAGTCTGGGCGGTGACTTTGATAACACTGTCTTGTATCGTGTCGACATATGGGAAGATTGCTGTGAACTCCTATCAAGCTTGGCGCAGATATATTTACTAAGTAAGGTTAATAATAATTCCTCTCGTCCGTTATACTTACATAGGGCCTGCAAGTAATTTTTTCCATACCGCTCTATCCTGGACAACTCGCTCAATCTCCTCCATGGAACTGGACCAAAAATTTTCTACCTCTCTCAGTAAAGTTCGTTTCAATGTCTCCTTAGGTCGACCTCTCTTTCTTGAACCCCTTTGCATCCTTAATCCTGCTTTGATATTCGTTGATCATTTCTCCTCATGGTGTGCTCAACATATATCCCAACATATGTGCCCAAGGCAATATCATCTGCAAAATCCAAATCTTCTAGTTGACTTTTTTCTATCCAATCGATCCAGTTTCCCTCTGAAAATTTTTCGCATCACCCAGTAAATGCCCCCCAAACAATGGAGTAAATCGTTGTTTTCTCCGGTTTCAACCTAAACCAGTGTTGCCCCACCATCAGTCAACTGCCCCTTGAACCATCATGACTCTTAAAATGTTTATTTTTTTTTGTCTGGTATTTCTGCATCTCAAAATTTTCCCCAAGAGATTCTGTAGACTATCAAAGACTAAGAAAGGTTTGGGCCCGGCGCAATTATTCTTGCGTTTTGTACCTAACAGCTCCCTCCCTGGGACAATCAGGAAAAGGTCTGTTAAAGAAACCCTCATCCCGGAAAGAACTGGGGGGGTGATTTTGGCGAGCGTAAAATCTCAGTTTCGTTGCGCGCCGATTGAAATGACCCCCTATATTACTTGTCCTTAGCCCCAGTCCGGTGTTTCCTGGGACCAGGAAAATGCGGGGAAAAAACGAAAATTGCCACGTGCCATATGCGCCTCAGGGTTGAGAATTTCCTCCCCTGAAAAAACCAAACGTGGTCAATAAAGAAAGGCCGCAATAAAAGATCTGGCAAGCTGTCGGGATCGAACGGTGAAGGCTGCACTTTAAATAGTGTGTTATCGGATTACACCGTCCCAGGACAACTTATGTGCCCGGTGAAATTTTTCTAACCCGGAACAACCTCACGTTGAAGGGCATAACAGTAATTCCTGTTTGGCTAATAAAAAAGCCCCAAAAATTGCAGAAAACTGATCAAAAGGTAGATCCGGGTCAAAATATCGTGAATGGATCGTTCCTGGGGTTACCTAGTAAATAATGTGGGTGAAATGGGGAGACGGGCCGAGTCCCAGGGGGCAAAACTCCGGATCAAGCGTTCTTGTCAAAAAGGGTCACAAAAAGAACGATAAAATTTGGGATGAAGAACGAACGAGAGAGAGAGAGAGAGAGGGGGAGAGGAGGCGGATAGGAAGAAAGGCCTGGATCAAAGGAAAACAGAAGAAGAAAGGTGGGAGAGTTGAAGTGTTGGCGTGGGGACGGGTTTGGGGCAAAATCTTGTAGGGCAAGGGGGTTTCTTTTGCTTCCCTTTCTTTAAAAGCACCACAAAGGGGGAAAAGATTTCATCAAGTTTCCGGGAAAATTTGTCCTCCTTTCATCAAGTTTCCAGAACTTTTCCCTCCTTTCTAAGTTTCCGGAACATTTTGCTCCCTCCTTTCATCAAATTTTGAACATGTGTAATAGTATACTTTCAAATTGCTCCTTCCTTTCATCAAAATGTCAGGTTAAACGTGCGTTAATGACAGTCTCACATATCCTCCACGTTAAACTTTGCGTCCAGAAAGACATGGAACAAATGTCGGCAATATATTATTTCTCTTAATTTAAATGAACAATTACCGTTTTGAGTTTGGGGTCAGCAGTAGTTTGAAATACAGACACTACTATTAAACATTACTTTACTATCGTGATTGTATGCAGGACTTTTAATAGTAAACAGTCCTGCCCCAAAAATTTCAGTTCTTCTTCTTTGTTGTTGTATCTTGAAATATCATACAATTGACTTGTTCTTTTGTTGTTTATCTTGAAATGTCATACAATTACTTGTTCTTTTTGTTCTATCTTGAAATATCATACAATTGACTTATTCTTTGTTGTTATTCTTGAAATATCATACAATTGCTTGTTTCTTTGTTTGTTCTATCTTGAATATCATACAATTGACTTGTTCTTGTTGTTTCCTATCTTGAAATATCTTTACAATTGACTTGTTCTTTTTGTTGTTATCTTGAAATATCATACAATTGACTTGTTCTTTTTGTTCTATCTTGAAATATCCATATAATTGACTTGTTCTTTGTTATTGTATCTTGAAATATCATCAATTGACTTGTTCTTTGTTTTCTATCTTGAAATATCATACAATTGACTTTTCTTTGTTATTTGTATCTTGAAATATCATACAATTGACTTGTTCTTTGTTGTTTTCTTGAAATATCATACAATTGACTTTTCTTTGTTGTTGTATCTTGAAATATCATACAATTGACGTTCTTTGTTGTTGTATCTTGAAATATCATACAATTGTCTTGTTCTTTGTTGTTCTATCTTGAAATATCATACAATTGACTTGTTCTTTGTTGTTGTATCTTGAAATATCATACAATTGACTTGTTCTTTGTTGTTCTATCTTGAAATATCATACAATTGACTTGTTCTTTGTTGTTCTATCTTGAAATATCATACAATTGACTTGTTCTTTGTTGTTCTATCTTGAAATATCATACAATTGACTTGTTCTTTGTTGTTCTATCTTGAAATATCATACAATTGACTTGTTCTTCTTCTTCTTCCATCATTTCCTTATTTTTACATTTCCAAACTATTTGAGACATTTGAGTATATGTTTAGTTTCTACTTCTGTGAATCCAGATGTTAGTCATAGGTCTTCGTGAGCGGAAGAGGATAACCGTAGCAACAAAGTTGCATGTTCACCTTTCCTTAGTGCTCATCACGATGTTATACGCCAGTGAAACATGGATGATGCTTGTCCATCACGGGTGATATATACAATTTTCATCGAAGGGGAAAGTTGTTTCCTTTAGTTTGTCTGTGTGTGCGTAGATGACTAGTGAGCCCGGAGCGGGCTTGATATGTTCTTTTACATTTCAATGTCATAGTTCATAAGTACGGTTCCAACTTCACTGCAACGGGTCACCCATAATTGCTCCGTTCCTGTGCCAATGAAAATAACACGAAATGCTAACAACTGTGAAATGTTTCCTGTGTGAACTAATTCCAGAATGAAACAGCCGCGTACCGCCACAAAAACCTGCACACATAAAAACATATGGCCGTCGCTAATGTAGCAACACAAAACTGTTCATCACTGAATTGCAATTATTGTCGTAGAACATCAATCATGACAAAATCCAGCTTTCTGCACTTGCAATATAACTGCATACGGCAGATTGAGCTTGTTCGTCATAACCGCTGTCCGCCATTTTCTGAATACACACAACAAACACACGGTTGACACAGCAAAAAGCATTCCATCTAACAGTCATAGCTCACAGCGTTGATCAAGCACTAACTATACTCGGCAAGAACCGGAAAAAACCCG
>JADZMA010000260.1:0-39177 GCA_020796225.1 Arion vulgaris
GATCGTCTCACTGATGTATCAGACTGGTCGTCTCATTGATGTATCAGTCTGGTCGTCTCGTTGATGTACCAGTCTGGTCGTCTCATTGATGTTCCAGACTAGTCGTCTCATTGATGTAACAGACTGGTCGTCTCATTGATGTACCAGACTGGTCGTTTCATTGATGTACCAGACTGGTCGTTTCATTAATGTACCAGACTGGTCGTTTCATTAATGTACCAGACACGCCATCAAGAAACTGTCTGTCTCAGTCAATATACTAGTACATTAGCAAATAATCTGACATTTCAGTCACATCATAATCTGACATTTCAGTACATCAAAATCTGGGACATTTCAATACATCAGTAATCTGGGACATTTCGTTCATAGTTTAATGTACATAGTAATCTGGGACATTTCCTATCCATATTAGTACATCAGTAATCTGGGACATTTCCTATCCCATTTTAGTACATCAGTAATCTGGGACATTTCCTATCCCATATTAGTACATCAGTAATCTGGGACATTTCCTATCCCATTTTAGTACATCAGTAATCTGGAAATTTTTTATAAATCACAAACTAACAAATTAACATATTTACACCAACTAATAAATTCACACATTTATACAAACAAACAAATTCACACAAATTAAGAAATTTCACACAAAATAACAAATTTACACAAACTAACAAAAACACACAAATTAAGAAATTAAAAGAAAATAACAAATTCACACAAACTAACACATTCATACACACCAACAAATTCACACAAACTAACACATTCATACACACCAACAAATTCACACAAACTAAAGAAAGTCACACAAATTAAGAATTTCACACCAACTAACAAATTTTACACATACGAACAAATTCAAACAAGTTAAGAAATTCACACAAACTACCAAATTCACATAAACTAAAACAAATTCACATGAACTAACAAATTCACACAAACTAACAAATTCACACACACACACACACACACACACACACACACACCGAATTCACGCAGACTAACAAACTCACAAATTCACATTCACTAAACAAATTCACACAAACGTGCTACATTAGTTTTGATTTAATAGTCTCGGCTTCCAACACCCCCACCCAACCCACCACCTCCCCGCCCCACCCCAGACCTTGACATATAAGGGGTGGTTGGATAGCTGAAAAGTAGTTTTCTTGCTGGAAGAAATTTCGAACAGATTTTTTAAATGGATTTATTTCTAGCTCAGACAGTTTCTGACATTTGATGTCTTATATTGGGGGTTATTTGGTATTCTAATGTCACATGACATCTGGCAATATTCGTCATCTAATGTCGCGTAACATATGGTAATATTCGTTATATAATATCGCGTGACATAAAACAATATCCGTCACCTAATGTCGCGTGACATATGGTAATATTCGTCATATAATGTCGCGTATTAAACAATATCTGTCATCTAATGCCGTGACATGCATATTCGTCATCATTCGCGTGACATATGCAATATTCGTCATATAATGTCGCGTGACATGTGACGATATTCGCTCAATATGTCGCGTGACATATTAATATTCGTCAACTGATGTCGCGTGACATATAACAATATTCGTCATCTAATGTCGCGTGACTTAAAGCAATATCCGTCATCTAATGCCGCGTGACATATGACAATATTCGTCATCTAATGTCGCGTGACGTATGGAAATATTCGTCATCTAATGTCGCGTGACGTATGGAAATATTCGTCATCTAATGTCGCGTGACGTATGGAAATATTCGTCAACAGAATGGTAAAGTCCGGATTCCAACTCACGGCCTTCGCAACGCAAGGCGAACGAGTTACCCACTTCGCCACAGTAACATCCTAATTAGTACAACTGTACACTCAGCTCGACATTTGGATATGCCTGTCCTGCATGACGTATGTTCCTAGGGCGTGAAGCACACTCACGTTCTCAGCGAAAACCACACAGATCACAACCAGTAGTAGTTAACTTAGTGGATAACAACAATACACAGATCACGAACCACTTAGTTTATTTGTAAAAATAATCCACACAAAATCACACCAGTAGTAGTTAATTTAATGGAAAGAACAATCCACAGATCACAACCAGTAAGTTAACTTAGTGGATAACAACAATCCCATAGATCACAACCCGTAGTAGTTAATTTAGTGGATAAGAAACAATCCACACAGATCACAACCAGTAGTTATGAAAACATACATTAAACAAACAGCTGGACAGACCATTGCTTTTTTTATAACGTCTGGAACAAAGGTCATCCTTTACGCCCTAACCTCAGACGACTATTCTTTTATTCCTTTCTTCCTGTATGTCATCTTGTCAACGGTCACTTTCAATTCTTCTATTGTCCATCTTGTAACCGGTCACTTGTCAATTCTTGTATTGTCCATTTTGTCAACCTAAGTCTATATGGTATTCAACTCTTGGAAACCAACAATACCAAGGAGATGTGCGAGAAAGAAAGGTGTTCTCTGTATAAGGACACATAAGATAGAAGATAATGAGTTGTAAAAGATAAGAACATAGGAGTTGAACGAAGAACATAGTGAGTTAAAAGATAGCATATGAAGTATTGAAGAACATATGTAGTTGTAACGATAGAAATATAAATTGAGCAATGATAGAAATAGTGTAGCATTTGAATTAAAATAAACATAGTGAGTTAAATGATAGAAAAAATATGAGTTTGATAAAATAGATAGAATTATAGGTGAATAGACAGAATGGGTTAACTAAAAAGAAATGTGTGGTGAACGATAGAATATTTTGTTAAAATATAGAACATAAATTAGTTGTAACGATAGAAATAAGTTAAAGGTAAGATAGAAGTAGTTGGTAACGATGAACATATTAGTTGTAACGATAGAACATATTGAGTTAAGATAGAACATAGGGAGTTTTAACGATGAACAAGTGTAGAAATGATAGAAATGGTTGTAAGATGAAATATTGTAAATAAAATTATAGTTATAGAAAGATAGAACATAAATGTATTGTAAGATAGAACAATGTAGTTGAACGATAGAACAAAGTGAATGAAAAGATAGAACATAATGTAAGGAAGATAGAACATAATGTAGTTGTAAAAGATAGAATATAGTAGTTGAACGATAGAAATATAGTGTAACATGAACAAATTATTGTAACGATAGAAATAAGTGTAGTTGTAACGATAGAACAAGAAAGGTGTAAGATAGAACATAATGAGTTGAATGATAGAACATATTTTAATGAACGATAGAAAATGGTAGTTGTAACGATAGAACATAATTAGTTGCAACATAGAACATAGTAGAATTGTAACGATAGAACATAGGTAGTAAAAAGATAGAACATAATTAGGTTAAAAGATAAAAATAATGTAGTTGTAACGATAGAATATAATGTATTGTAAGATAGAATAATGTAGTTGAACAAGAACATAGTTAGTTGCATAGAAATAATGAGTTGTAAGATAGAACACAGTGTAGTTGAAGTAGAACATAATGGGAGTTAAATAGAACATAATTTTAGTTGTAAAGATAACAAAATGTAGTTTAAAGATAGAACATAATGTAGTTGTAACGATAGAACATAGGTAGGTAACGAAAACTATAGTGTGTAAATAGAACATAGTGAAGTAAGATAGAACATAATGTAGTTTTAACTAAAACATTAGTGTAGTTTAAGATAGAACATAATAGTTTTAAATGAGCAGAATAAATGAAGAACGATAGAACAAGAGTTGTAACGATAGAACATAAAGTAGTTGTAAGATAGAAATATATGTTGAACGCAAATATAAGGTAAGATAGAAAATAGTGTAGTTGTAAGATAGAAAAAATGTTGTAAGATAGAACATGTGAGAAGATAATAAGAGTTTTAAGAAAAACTAATGTAGTTGAATGATAGAACATAGGTAGTTGTAATGATAGAACAAAATGTATTGAAGATAAACATAGTGTAGTTTAAATAGAAATAAGTTGTAAGTTGATGTATAGTGTAACATGGTAGTGGTTAACGATAGAACATAATGTAGTTTAATAAATGATAGAACATAGACAAATGAGTTTAAATGATAGAAATATGTGTTGTAACGATAGAACATATGTAGTTAAACGATGAAAAAAGAAAAAATGTAGTTGAACATAGAACATAGTGTAGTTGTAACGATAGAACAAAAGTAGTTGAAGATAAACAATTAGTTTAACATGAACATAATGTAGTTTAACGATAGAACAAATGTAGTTGTAAGATAGAAATAGGAAGGTAACGTGCATTGTAGTTGTAACGATAAACAGAAGTAGTTGTAACGATGACAAATTAGTTGTAAATAGAACATAATGTAGTTTTAAAATAGAAACATAAATGTAAGTTGTAAGAATAGAACATAGTGTAGTTGTAACGATAGAACATAATGTAGTTTAAGATGAAAATAGTGTAGTTGTAACGATAGAACAATGTAGTTGTAAGATAGAAATAAATGGGAGTTTAACGATAGAACATAATGTAGTTGTACGATAGAAAAATGTAAAATTGTAAGATAGAACCTATGTAGTTGTAACGATAGAACATGTGTAGTTGTAAATGAGAGAATAGGAATTTTAACATAATGTAATTGTAAGAGGAACATATGTAGTTGTAAGATAGAACATAATGAAAGAAAGCAAAATTAATAGGAAAAGTAACGATAGACATAATGATAGTTGTAACGATAGAACATAATGTAGTTGTAACAATAGAACATAATGTAGTTGTAAATAAACTTATAGTTGTAACATAGAAATAATGAGTTGAAGATAGAACATTGGTTGATAATCGATAGAACATAAATTAGTTGTAAGATAGAACATAGGTAGTTGTAACGATAGAACATAATGCAGTTGTAAAAATAGAACAGAATAGTTTTAAGATAGAAATAGTTAACGATAGAACAAGTGTATTTAGATAGAATAATGTAGTTAAACATAAAAATTGTAAGATAGTATAATGTAGTTAAATGATAGAAATATGTAGTTGTAATAAGAACAAAAAATAGTTGTAACGATAGAAACATAAGTAGTTGGTAATATAGAACATATGTAGTTGTAAATATAGAACATAAATGTATTGTAACGATAGACATATAGGGAAGTAAGATAGAAACATATCATTGTAAATATAGAAAATAATAGGTAACGATATAACAAAAGTAGTTGCGTAAAATCAGGTTTAAATAAAATAAAATGGCTAAGCTAATTTTAACAAGAACATTGTAGTTGAACGATGACAAAGTGAGGTGGGAACGATAGAACATATATAGGTAAGAGAACGTATTAGGAACATGAAAATGAGTTGTAACGAAGAACATAATTATTGTAACGATAGAACAAATGAAATTGAACGAATAGAACATAAATTGTAGTTGTAAAGATAGAACATAGTGTAGTTAACAAGAATAATGATAAAAAGAATAAATGTAGTTGTAACGATAGAATAATGTAGTTTACGAACATAATGATTGTAACATGGGAAAATAGATTTAGTATAGATAGAAACAATGTAGTGGATAAGAAATAATGTAGTTGTAACGATAGAACATAAGTATTTAACGATGAACATAATGATTAACAGAATATAATGTAGTTGAAGATAGATATATAATGTATGTAACAAAGAACATAATGTAGTTGTAATGATAGAACATAATGTAGTTAGAACGATAGAACATATAGGTAACGATAAACATAATAGTTGTAACGATAAATAATGTATTGTAACGATAGAACATAATGTAGTTGTAACGATAGAAAAATATTAGTGTAAGAAAAACAAATTTTACGATAGAAAATAATGTAGTTTTAAATAGAAAAATAATGTAGTGTAAAGATAGAACATAGTAGTTTGTAACGATAGAAATAATGTAGTTAAATATAGAACACAATGAAATTGTAAAATAGAACATAAATGAGTTGTAATGATAGGGAAAATGATAGTTGTTTAAGATAGAAATAATTTTAGTTGTAACGATAGAACATAATGTAGTTGTAACGATAGAAATAGTGTAACAAAACGATAGTAAATAATAGTTGTAAGATTTGAACATAAATGTAGTTGTAACGATAGAACATAAATATGGTAAAAGATAATATAAAACAGTTGGTTGAAGATTTGAACATATGTAGTTAATAAGAAGAACATAAATGGTAATGAAAATGGATTGAACAAGCTAAAGTTGCAATGAACTAGAAACATGGAATGTGGTTTTAACGATAGAACATAGTGTAGTAATTTATAGAACAAGTGTAGTTGTGAACGATAGAAAAGTAGTTGTAAAGATAGAACATAATATTTAAAATGAAACATAATAGTTGTAACATAGAATAGAAATGGTAAAGGTTGAATAGTAGTGATGAAATAGAACATATAGTTGAACGATAGAACATAAAAGTAGTTGTAAGATAGAAATAATTAGATGTAAAGAAAAAATGTAATTTAACAAGAACATAGTAGTTGAAGATGAAATAATGTAGTTTAAGATAGAAAATAATGTAAATGGAACATAAAAGATGAAGATAGAAATAGTGTAGTTGTAAGATAGAACATAATGAGTTGTAACGATAGAACATATGTAGTTGAAGATAGAACATAATGTGTTGTAAGATAGAACATAGTGTAGTTTAAAGATAGAATAATGTAGTTGTAACGATAGAAATAATGTTGAACAGATAAAGAACATAGTGTAGTTGAAGATAGAACATAATGTAGTTGTAACGATAGAACATAGTGAGTTGTAAGTTAGAACAAAAGTTAAGATAAATATATTTCAGGGTTTCAAGATAGAACATAATGTGTTGTAACGATAGAACAGAGTAGTGTAACGATAGAACATATGGTGTAACATGAAACAAATTAGTTGTAACGATAGAACATAGTGTAGTTGTAACGATAGAACATATAGTTGTAAGATAGAACATAATGGTTGTAATGAGAAATTAAAGAGTTGTAAGATAGAAATATGTAGTGTAATGATAGAACATATGAGTTTGAATGATAGAACATAAAAGTAGTTGTAACATAAAACATAGGGAGTAACGAGAACATAGTGTTGTAAGATAGAACATATAAGTTGTAAGAAGAACATAATGGTTGTAAAAGAGGAAAATGAGTGTAACGATAGAACTATGTAGTTGTAACGAAGAACAAATGTAGTTGAACGATAGAAATATAGTGTGATAAGAGTAGAAGACATAATAAGGTAACGATAAAAACATAATAGATTTTAAATGATAGAACAAGAGTAAGATAGAATAAATGTAGTGAACGAAGAACATAAGTAGTTGAACGATAGAAAATGTAGTTGTAAGATGAAATAATGTAGTTTAAAAGATGAAAGAATGGTTGTAAGATAGAAATAATGAATTTAAAAGATAAATGTAGTTGTAAGAAGAACATTAAGTAAATAAAAAGAAGGTTAAAGATAGAAATTGTAGTTAACGAATAAAAGATTAAGAACATAAAAAGCTAAAAGACGATAAACAGTGAATGAACATAGAACATAATGAGTTGTAACGATAGAAACAGTAGTTGTAACATATAACATAAATGTAGTTTAACGATGAAAAATAATGTATGTAAACGATAGAACATATAAGAACGATAGAACATAATGTACAATGAAAAGAGTGTAACGATAACAGTGTAGTTTAAATGAAACGAATTTTTGGGAACGATAGGACATATTGGTGAAAAATGAAATGAGTTTAAAAAGATAGAACATAAATTAGTTAAATAGAACAGGTGGGTTTAAATAGACATAGGTATTGTAACGATAGAAATAGAAAGGGGCTAACGATAGAATATATATGAAGTAGAAGATAGGAAATAAGTAGTTGTGTAGAAAATAATGTAGTTGTAAGATAGAACATATGTAGTGTAACGATAGAAACAATGTAGTTTTTAACGATAGAAATATAGTTAACGATAGAATATAGTTTAAGATAGAACATAATGAGTAACATGGAACATGTATTGAAATGAATTTAAAGTAGTTGTAACTGAAGAACATAATGAGTTGAACGAATATAATGAGTTGTAACGATAGAACATATTTGAAGAAGAAATAATGTAGTTAAATATAGAACAAATGTTTGAACATAAACAGTAAATTGAAGAAAAATAGTAGGTTGTAACGATAGAACATAATGAAGTAAGATAGAACATAATGGGAGTTGTAAGATAGAACATAAATTGTAGTTGTAATGATAGAACATAAATTTAAAATTAACGATAGAACAAATGTAAGGGAACAGAACATAAGTGAAGTGTAAGATAGAACATAGGTTGTAAATGATAGAACATAATGTAAATGTAAAAAACATATGTAGTGTAACGATAGAACATAATGTAGTTGTAATGATAGAACATAATGAGTTAATGAATTTGATAAATAAATGTAAGGGTTTTAACGATGAATATATAGTTGTAAATGACAAATAAATTAGGATAGAACATAAAGGTAACGATAGAACATATTAGTTGTAACGATAGAACAGTGTAGTGTAACGATGAAACATAATGTAGTTGTAATGATAGAACATAATGAGTTGTAATGAAGAACATAAATGTGTGTAACGATAGAACAAAATGTAGCAAAAAAAAGAAATAAATGAAGTTATAATGATGAACATATGTAAGATAAACATATTTTTAAAGTGAAATGATGAACATGGCAAGAGTTGTAACGATAGAAATATGGTGTAAGATAGAAATAAAAAGTGATACATATAGAACATAAATGATTTTAAAGAAGAATATGTAGGGTTGAACGATAGAACATAATGTGTAACGATAGAACATAGTGAGTTGTAATGAAAATAATTAAATGTGAATTGTGAAGATAGAATTAATGAAGTGTAAGTAGAACATAGAAAGAAGAGAATGATAAGAACATAATGAGTTGTAACGATAGAACATAAGTGAGTTAAATGAGATAAATGTAGTGAACGATAGAACATAGTGTAGTTGAAATGATTAATGATAGTAGTTGAAGATAGAACAAGTGTAGGAACGATAGAAATAGTAGTTGAACGATAGAACAAGTTAGTTGAACGATAGAAATAGTGTAGTTTTAACGATAGAACATAATGTAGTTGTAACGATAAACATAGTGTAAGAATGGATAGAACATGTGAAGTTGTAACGATAGAACTAAGTAGTGTAAGATGAACATAAATGTGGTTGAACGATAGAACATAGGGAGTTGTAACGATAGAAATAATGTAGTTGTAACGATAGAAAGAATGAGTTGTAACGATATAAAAATAGTGTAGTTTTAAGATAGAACAATTTTTGAAAGATAGACAAATGTAGTTGAACAATGGGAAAATGTAGTTGTAATCGATAAACATATGAGGTAAATAGAAATAAATAGTTAACGATGAACAAAATGATTTAACGATAGAACTATTGAGGAACGATGACAAGTGAATTTTAAGATGAACATAATGGTTGAACGATAGAAAAAATTGTGAGTTGTAAGATAGAACATAAGTAGTTGTAACGATAGAACCATTGGAAATAGAATTGAATTTCGATAGAACATAATGTAGGGTTTTAAGATAGAACATATGAGTTGTAACGATAGTTAGGAAGATAAACAATGTATTGTAACGTAGGAACAGGATGTTGAACGATAGAAACAATGGTTGTGAAGAACCCAATTTTAATAAGGAGAAAATTTAGAGAATGATAAGGAACATAATGTAGTAACGATAGAAATATAGTTTTCAAAGTTAACATAAGTAAACAGAAAGATTAGTAAGATATATAGTTGGGGGGGAAAACAGAACATAAGTGGGTTTTAACGATAGAACATATGTAGTTGAACGAAGAACAATAAAGTGAAGATAGAACACAATGAGTTTAACGATAGAACAAATGTAGTTTAATGATAAAAACATATAGTTTAAGATAGAAATATAAAGTTTAAATAAAATAATGAGTTGTAAATGATAGAACATAAAGTGTAGTTGAACATTTAAAATAAAATTAGTTGTAATGATAAGGAACATATGTAGTTAACGATAGAACATAATGAATTGTAACGATAGAACATAAATGTAGTTTAACGATAGCATATAAAAGTGAAATTGTAACGATAGAACATATGTAGTGTAACGATAGAACATAATGTAGAGAAAGATAGAACATAAAGAGTTAACAATAGAACATATGTAGTTGTAACGATAGAACATAATGTAGTTGTAACGATAGAAATAAGATGAAAGGGAAGAAGAACATGGGGAAGTAACGATAGAACATAAAGTAAAAGATAGAAACATAATGTAAGTTGTAAGATAAGTTAATGTATTGTAACGATAGAACATAAAGTAATGATAGAAAAATGTACTAATAACATATGTAGTTGCAACGAAAAAAATATGTATGATAGACAAATTAATTTTAACAAATTTGAACATATGTAGTTGAAATAGAACATAGTAAGGTAACAAAAGAAACATAAATGAAGAAAATAGAACATATGTAGTTAAGATAGAACATATGTAGTTGAACGATAGAACAGTGTATTGTAACGAAACATAGTGTAGTTGTAAGATAGAACAGGTGTAATTAATAGAATAAAAGTTGAATTAAAGATAGAAATAATTAATAAAGTTGTAACGATAGAAAAGAATGGTGTAATTGATAGAAATAATGTAGTTGTAACGGATAAACATAGTAAAGTTTGTAATGATAAAAAAATATTAGGCGATGAAATAATGAATGAAGAATACATGTAATTGTAACGATAAAAAAACATAATGAAATTGCAACATTTGAACATAATGTAGTTGTAACGATAGAACATAATGTAGTTGTAAATAATAAAATATTTGTGTTAAGATAGAACATAAGTGGGTAAGATAGAAAATAATAAATGGAAATGATAGAACATATGTAGTTGTAAGATAGAAATATAGTAGTTGTAAGATAGAACATAATGTAGTTGTACGATAGAACATAATTAGTTAAACGATAAAATATGTAGTTGTTAAAGATGGTGAAAAAATAATGCAGTTGAAGTGAACATAGTGTAGGTAAGATAGAATAATGAGTTGTAACGATAAACATAATGTGTAAGATAGAACCCAAAGAGTTGAAATATAACGTAGTTGTAAGATAGAACATATAGTGTAAAGAATAGAACGAATAGAAATTAGTGGTTGAACGATAGAAATAATGTAGTTGTAAATAGCATAATGAAAGGGAACGAAAAAGGAATTAGTGAATGATAAAAATATTGTAAAGAACGATAGAACCATATTAAAAAGTAGACAGCTAGGAACGATAAAACATATATGTAGTTAAAATAGAAATATGGGGAGTTGTAACGATAGAACATAATTTTTAAAAAGCATTGTATGATAGAATAGGGAGGGGGTTGTAACGATAGAACATAAAGGTACATTGAAAAAGAGTTAAAAAAATAGTAGTTGTAACGATAGAATAAATGTAGTTGTAACGATAGAAATAGTGTAGTTGTAACGAAGAACATAGTGTGTAATGTAACACAATGTAGTTTCGAAGAACATAATGAGTTGAACATAAAAATAATGAATTTTAAGTAGAATGTGAGGTAACGATAAAATATATAGTTGTCATGACAGGGAAATAAAAAGTGAGTTGTAACGATAGAACATGGTGTAAGATAGAACAGAATGTAGTTGTAAAAGAAGGAACATGGGTTGTAACGATAGAACATAATGAGTTGAAAGATAGCAGACATAAAAGGTAATGATGTAAGACAGAAGTAGAAATTGTAAGAAAAAGAAACATGTAGTTGTAACGATAGAACATAATGTAGTTTAAGATAGAACATAATGTAGTGTAAGATAGAACATAATGTAGTTGTAAGATAGAAATAATGGTTGTAAGATAAACATAATGTAGTTGAAGATAGATAAATAATGTAGTTTAAAGATAGAACATAATGTATTGTAATGATAGAACATAATGAGTTGTAACGATAGAAACATAATGTAGGTAACGATAAACAGCGTGTAGTTGTAACGATAGAACATAATGTATTGTAAGATGGGAAAAGAAGTAGTTGTAAGATAGAACATAGTAAGTTAAAGATAGAACATAATGTAGTTTAAAGATAGAATATAATGTGTAACATAGATACATATGTAAGTGTAACGATAGAACATAATGTTGTAAAGATAGAAACATATGATTGTAACGATAGAAATAGTAGTTGTAACATGAAATAATGTAGTTAAATAGGGAAATAAAGTAGTTGTAACGATAGAACATAATGAGTTTTAAATAGAAATAATGTAGTTGAATGATAGAACATATGAGTTGAACGATAGAACATAATGTAGTGTAACGATAGAACATAATGAGTTGAACGATAGAACATAAATGGTAAGGTAAAAGATAAAGATTAGTGTAAGATAGAAATAGTGAGAGAATGACAGATAAATATAATTAGAATTAACGATAAACATAAATAAGTTGTAAATGATAGAACGAATGTAGTTGAACGATAGAACATAATTAGTTGTAAGATAAGAATAGATGTAAGTTTTAAGATAAACATAGTGTAGTTTAACGATAGAACTAATGTGGTTAATGATAGAATATAATGGTTGTAACGATAGAACAGAATGGAAATTGTAAGATAGAACATAGTGTATTGTAAGATAGAATAATGTAGTTGTAACGATAGAACATAGGAATGTAGTTAATGAAAAGAATAAAAAAACAAAGTATTGTAAGATAGAAATAGTGTAAGTGAAAACGATAGAACCTTGTAGGTAACGATAGAACATATTGATGAAGATAAAAATAGTGTAGTTAACGATAGAACATATGGAACATAGAAATAATGTAGTTGTAAGATAGAACATAATGGGTTTTAAAGATAGAAGATAATGAATGTAAGATAGAAAAAGAGATGTAATGGATAGAACATAATGTAATTGAAATGATAAACATAATGTATTTAAAGATAGAACATAAGTAGTTAGTAACGATAGAATAATTAATGAACAATGGAAAGAAATAATGGGAAGAAACATAAGAACAGAAATTGTTGAGTAACGATTGAACATAAATGATTGTAACGATAGAACAAATGAGTTATAACGATGAACATAAATGAGTTTAACATAGAACATAATGTAGTTGTAAGATAGAACATAATGTAATGTAAGATAGAACATAATGTAGTGTAACGATAGAACATAATTTTAGTTGTAATGATAGAACATAGTGTAGTTGTAACGATAGAACATAATGTAGTTGAAGATAGAAATATTTGGTAGAAAATGATAGAAATAAAAATGTAAATGATAACGCCATATAGGGCGAATAACATAAAGAGTTGTAAATAGAACATAGTGTAAATTGTAACGAAGAAACATAGTGTAAATAATGATAGGAACATAAATAGGGAGTTTTAATGATAGAAATAGTAGAGTTGTAAGATAGAAATAGTGTAGTTGTAACGATAGAAATAACAGGAAGAAGAAATAATGAGTTTAGTGATAGACAGAATGTAGTTGTAAGATAGAACATAGTGTAGTTAATGATAGAACATAATGTAGGGTTTTAACGATAGAACAGAAAAGTTGTAACGATAGAACATATGTGTAAGATTTTAACATAAAAAGTGTAAAAGATAGAAATATAGTTTTAAAGATAGAACATAATGTAGTTGTAACGATAGAACTAATGAATTAAGATGATATAATGTAGTTGTAATAATAGAAACATAATGAGTTGTAAATAGAAAATAAGTAAATGTAAAAGATAGAACATAGTGTAGTTGTAAGATAGAACATATGTAAAAGGGAAGATGGGAACATAAATGTAGGTAAGATAGAACATAAGTGTGTTGTAAGATAAAAACATATGTAGTTTAAATGATAGAAAATAATTAAAGTTGTAATGATAAAAAAAGTAGTTGAACGATAGAACATGTAAGGAAGATAGAACATAATGAGTTGTAAGATAGAACATAATGTAGAAATTGTAAGATAGAAATAATGTAGTTGTAAGATAGAATATAGTTGTAAATAGAACATAATGTAGTTAACGATAGAACATAAATGAGTTGTAACGATAGAACATAAAGTTGTAAAGATAGAACATAAAAGTATTGGGAAGATAGAACAGAAAAGTAGTTGTAACGATAGAACATATTTGTTGTAAGATAGAACATAATTGTGTAACGATAAACATAATGTAGTTGTAACGATAGAACATAATGAGTTAAGATAGAAAATAATGAATTTAAAATTAAAAACATAATTTGTTGTAACGATAGAAATAATTAGTTGTAACGATAGAAAAATGTGTTGTAAATGAGAACATATGTGAAGTTGAACGATAGAATAATGAGTAAATAAGAACATAATGTAATTGAACGAAGAACATAATTTTAGTTGTAATGATAGAACATAATGTGTTGAACGATAGAACATAATGAGTTGTAACATAGAAAATATGTAGTAAAGAAGAACATAAAAATTTGTAACGATAGAAAAATAGTGAGTTGAACGATAGAACATAATGTAGAGTAACGATAGAACATATATGTAGTTGTAACGATAGAAACATAGTGTAGTTGTAAGATAAAAACATAATGTAGTTGTAACGATAGAACATAATGTAGTTGAAGATAGAAATAAGAATTGTAACGATAGAATAATGTAGTTGTAAGAAAGAACATAATGTAGTTTATAAGATAGAACATAACAAAGGGTTAACGATAGAACATAATGGTTGTAAATGACATAATGAGGAACAGTAGAACATAATGTAGTTGTAAGATAGAAATATAGTAGTTGTAAGATAGAAATAAGTAGTTGAAGATAGAACAAATGTAGTTGTAAGATAGAACATAATGTAGTTGTAACGATAGAAACAGAATTAATTGTTAACATAGAACATAATGTAGTTGTATAAATATAAATGTAGGGTTTTAAGATAGAACATATGTAAAATTGTAACGATAGAACATATTTTGAGTGTAAGATAGAACATATGTAGTTGTAACGATAGAACATAAATGAATTTAAGATAGAACATATGGAGTTAATGATAGAACATTGTAGTTGTAACGTTAAAACATAATGAGTTGTAACTGACATAATGGTGTAATTATGAAATGTGGGTAACATAGAACATAGTGTAGTTAACGATAGAACATAGTGTAGTTGGGAACGATAGAACATTATGAAGAAAAAATAGAACATAGGAAGTTGTAAGATAGAAAATATGGTAAGGTAACGATAGAAATAATGAGTTGTAACGATAGACAGAATGGTATGTAGGAATGTAGAACATAGTGTAGTTGTAAACGATAGGGAAAATAATGTAGTTTTAAAGATAGAACAGAGAATGTAGTTGAATGAGAGAACATATAGGTGTTGTAAGATATAACATAGTAGTTAGTAAGATAGAACATAATGTAGTTGTAAGATAGAACATAATGTAGTTGTAACGATAGAACATAAATGAGTTGAAAAGATAGCACATAATGTAGTTTTAAAAGAGAACATAATGTAGTTGAACAATGAGAATAGTGAATGAACATGAAGAAAGGGGAGTTGAAATGATAGAACTAACAGGAGTTGTAACGATGAACAGGGAGTGTTGTAAGATAGAAATATGGGAATGTAATGATAGAACATAAAAGAGTTAAGATAAGAACATAATGTAGTTAACGATAGAACAGAAATGTAGTTTTAAAAGATAGAACATATGTAGTTGTAATGATAGAACATAAATGGTTTAACGATAGAACATAATGAGTTTAACGATAGAACATTAATGTAGTTTTAACGATAAGCACATATAATGAATTAATAGAACATAAAAGAAGTTGTAACGATAGAAATATGTAGTTGTAACGATAGGGAAAATAATGTAGTTGTAATGATAGAAATATTGTAGTTGTAAGATAGAACATAGTAGTTGGTAACGAGATAAAAAGGTGTAAGATAAGAACATAAAAAGTAGTTTAACGATAAAAAAATATAAATGGTTGGAAGATAGAAATGGTAGTTGTAACGATAGAACATAGTGTAGTTGTAAGATAGAACATAATTGTAGTTGTAAGATAGAAAAGTAAAGAGTTGTAACGATAGAACATAGTATTGGAAATAGAACATAATGTAAGAACGATAGAACAAGTGTAGTTGAACGATAGAAATAATGTAGTTTTAAAAGATATAACATATTTAGTTGTAACGATAGAACATAATTAGTTGTAATGATAGAACAAGTGTAGTTTAACGATAGAACATAATGGTAAGAAGACAGAAATGAGTTTAACGATAGAACATAAATGGTTAAATATAAATGGTGAGTTTTGTAAAAACGATTATAAAATAGAACCAATGTAGTTGTAACGATGAAACATATGTAGTTGTAACATAGGGAAAATAGTGTGTTGAACATGAAATATAGTTAAAATAGACTAATAATTGAAATAGAATATAGTGTAGTTAAGATAGAAAAAAATGAGTTGCAACGATAGAAATAAGTAGTTGTAAAGATTTGACATAATGTAGTTGTAATGATAGAAATTTGTTGAACGATAGACATAATTATTGTCGGATAATGTGTTGTAAAGATAGAACATAAGTGAGTTGTAAGATAAATAGTAAAGGTAAGAAGAACATGATGTGTAATGATAGAACATAGTAGTTGTAAATGAAAATAGGAAACAATGAGTTGTAAATAAACAGTGGAATAATAGAGTTTAAAGATAGAAATATATAGTTGTAAGATAGAAAATGAGTTGTAAATAGAACATATGTATTGTAACGATAGAACATAAGTGTTTAAGATAGAAATAATGTAGTTGTAACGATAGAAATAATGTAGTTGTAAGATAGAACAGAATGAGTTGTAAGATAGACATAGGTGAGTTAAAATTGATAGAAATAATGTAAGAAATTTGAAATAGAATATAAGTAACGATAGAACTATAATATTAAGAAACATAATTAGTTGAAATAGAACCAATAGGATTGTAACGATAGAAAGAAGTAGTTTTAAGAATGAAGAACATAATGAGTTTAATGATAAAAAATTTTATTACATACATAAACATAGTATGAGTTTTAACATAGAATATATTATAAGTTGTTAACGATAGAATATAATGGTTGTAATGATAGAACTAAATGGTTAAATGTAACGATAGAAATGTGAAATTGTAAAATAGAACATATTGGTTGTAAAATAGAATATGAAGTTGAACGATAGAACATATAGAAGAACGATGAAAACAGTAGTTAACGATAGAACAGTAATGAACGATAGAAATAATGGAAATTTTTAAGATAGAACATAATGTAGTTAAACATTTGAAATAATGTAGTTTTAATGACAGAACAGAATTAGTTGTAACGATAGAACATAAATAAGAGTGAACATGAACATAATGTAGTTGTAAGATAGAACAGAATTGTGAAGATAAAAAACATAGTGTATTGTAACGATATAAATAATGTAGTTGTAAATAGAACAAATGTAGTGTAAGATAGAACATAAGTTGTAAGATAGAACAATGCAGTTGTAAATGAAAAATATGTAAAATAGAACAATATTTAAAAATAAGAAATTGTTAAATATAGAACAGGGTAACGAAGAGAAAATTAGGGTTTAACGATAGAACATAAGTAGTTGAACGATAGACATATGTGTTAATAGAAAAATGTGTTGTAACGATGGGTTAATTAGTTTTTTAAATGGAAAAATTATTTTAAATAGAAAATTTTTTTCTTCTTCCTATATTTCTATCTTAACTTTTTTTATTTCTATCATTACAACTCTTATTCTATCTTTAAAAATCTTTATTTTTTTTTTCCAAAATTATGTTTTTTTTATTTCTTCTTTTTATGTTATATTTACCTCATTTTCTATTTCAACTACATTTTTCTATCGTTACCTTTTTTCTATGTTTTTTTATTTACCCATATGTTCTTTAAACACTTTTTATTCTTCTTAACTACATTATGTTCTTCTTACAACCATTTTTTTTTTAACAATTTTTCTTCATTTAAAACCTAATTTAATTTTTATCTTCCAATTATGTTCTATCGTTCAATTTAAAATTTGTTCTTCTTCTCTTATGTTTATTTTTTAAATACCTTTTCTATCTTAAAACCCTTTTTTTTTCTATTTTTACAACTCATTTTCTTCTTCTCCTTTCTATTTAACCATATTTCTATCTTACAACTAAATATATTCTATTTTTTTAACCTTTTTATGTTACAATTTTTATTTAAAACTATGTTCTATCTTCCCACTATGTTCTTTTACAACCCCTTATTTTTTTCCATATTTTTCTATTTCGCTACATATATTTCTATATTTTTCATTTATTTTTTCTTCATTTAACTTCATTATGTTCTTCATTAAAACCTTTTTCTTTTCCTTTTTATTCATTTACAACTCATATTTCTATCGTTGTTTACATTATTTCACTTTTCTTTTTAAAATTTATGTTCATTTACAATTTTATATTTCTTTTGCTTCATTTTGTTTTACAACTTCATTTTTTCTATTTCAATCATTTTTTTAATCTTACCACATTCTGTTTTACATTTACCTTTATTTCTTCTTTTTCATTTTATTTCCCAAGATTTACTTCTATATTTCTATCTTTTCAATTTACTTTGTTTTTCATTATTTTTTTCTATTCTTCCAAACTATATTCTATATTACATTTCTATTTCTATGTTCAACCATTTTCTATTTACCACATATTTCATTTCCTCCATATTTTATCTTTTTAAAATTTTAAAATTTTTCTTCTTCCCAATATTTCTTTTTATTTACTTTATTTTTCTATCGTTCCTACATTTTCATTTTTTAAACTTTATTTCTATCTTTACCTTATGTTTATCGTTCAACCCTATTTCTATCTTCAATAAAAATTTTTTATCTTCCTTATGTTCTATTTCAATTTCTTAAATTCTATCTTCAATTTCATTATGTTTATCGTTACCTACATTATGTTCTTCTTAAAACCTACATTTATTTTTTTTATCTTTACTTAAAAATTTGTTTTTTATCGTTAAAACTACTTGTTCTTCTTTAAAACCCCTTATTTCATCGTTCAATTTTATTTATGTTCTTCATTCCTTTCCCCTATTTTATCTTACACTACACTCTTTATTTTTACTTCCTTTTTATTTCTATTTCAACTTTTTATTTTAAACCCTAATTTCTTTTCTACTTTATTTCTTCTTCCTTCATTATTTTCTTAAAAATTTTGCTACTTACTAATTTTATTTTTAAATTTATTTTCTATCGTTCCATTTTTCCCTCTTTTAACACATTTATTCTATCTTAAAACTACATATTTCTATCTTAAACTACATTTTTCTTAAACTCACTTGTTCTATCTTCCTCATTGTTATCTTAAAGTTTCATATTTCTATCTTCCTCATTTGTTCTTCTTTACCTTTATTTTTTTCTTTAAACTCCCTTTTTTCTATCTTACAACTAAAATTTTTCTTCTTCAACTATTTTTATCTTACCTTTTTTAATTTATCTTAAACCCATTTGTTCTATCTTCAAACATTATGTTCTTCTTAAACTACATTATATTCCTATCATTCCTTTTTACACTATTTTTCTTCAACCCATTTTTCATCTTAAATACTTATTTCTATCTTACCCCATTTATTTCTATCTTAAACTACATTATGTTCTTCTTACAACTCATTTGTTCTATCTTCCATTTTATTTCTTCGTTAAAAAACCCCTTTTTACTTTTTCTTTCTGTTTAAACCCATTTGCAACTCATTTGTTTTTCATTTCCTACACATGTTCTTCTTTTTTTCATTGTTCTATTTTTTATCTTTGTTCATCGTTAAACCCCCTTATTTCTTCTTAAAACCCATTATTTTTCGTTACCTTTACACTACTTTACTTCAATATTTCATCGTTCAACTTTTTATGTTCTTCGTTTAATAAAAATTTTGTTTACTTCCTATATTTCTTCTTCAACCATTTTTTTCTTTTTTAACTACTATATTCTTCATTACAACTACATTATATTTTTCTTACCTCTTGTTTTCTTTCTTTATTTTCGCCTTATTTCTATCTTTAACTCGCTTTCTATCATTAAAACTATATTTTTTATCTTTTAAAACCCCTGCCCAAATTTTTCTATTTAACACTTTATGTTCTATCTTAAAACCAAAATTTTATATTCCCTATTTTTCCTTACAAAAAATATTTTATCATTCTTTTTTCCCCTATTTCTTCGTTCCCTTTTAATTATTTCTTCTTTAAAACTCGTATTTCTATTTCCCTCATTATTTCTACTTCACCATTTGTTCTATCTTTTAAAATAGTTCTTCTTTACCCATTTTCTTTAAACTGCTTTTCTATCGTTCGCACATATTTTATCTTCAACCTTTTATTTTCAAAAATCTTACCTTTACATTTATGTTCTATCATTAACTCATTTTAATTTTTTATTTTCTTGTTTTTCTATAATTCTTTTCTTATTCTATAAATTTAACCAATTTTTTATCTTAAAACCATTTGTTCTTCTTCCTCATTATTTCTTCTTTACAAAAATTTTTTGTTCTACATTTTTATTTTTTTTTCTTCTTCCTTTTACATATGTTCTATCTTAAAACATATTTCTATAAACAACTAATATTTCTATCTTCAACTACATTATTTTTCTTGCAACTTTACTTATTTTTTTTATCTTTTACCTTTTTTATTATTTTTTTATTCCTTTCATTTATTTTATCTTAAACTACATTTTTTTTTAAATTTTGTTCTATCTTGAAAATTTTTCCCCCCTTTTTATGTTCTATCTTCAACCATATTTCTATCATTTAAACTACATTATTCTATTTCAAATTCTTTTCTATTTTCCCTTTTACATTATTTCTATCTTAAACATTATATTCTATCTTAACACTTGTTCTATCTTACAACTTTCATTATTTTTTCTTAAACCCTTTTGTTTATCGTTAACCTATTTTCTTAAATTTACACTTGTTCTTTTATTCCAATTATGTTCTATTTTCCCTTTCATGTTCTATCTTAACCCACTATGTTCTTCTTTTTTCCCAAATTTCTTCGTTAACAATTTTTCTTCTTCCTTTTTATTTTTCTTAACTACATTATTTTCCCAAATTTACTTCTTTTTCTTCGTTACAATACATTACTATCTTCCTTTCCTTTTTATTTCTTCGTTAATTCTTTTCTATCTTACCTTTATTTATATTTCTTCATTTTTCTTCTTAAAATATATTTCTACATTTAAACAACTTTTTTCCCCTTATGTTCTATCTTAAAAACCTTATGTTCTTCTTCAACTACATATGTTTTTTCATTTTTTTTCATATTTTATCGTTAAGCTATTTATTTCTATCTTCAATCTATATTTATCGTTAAAACTCTTTTTATGTTCCGTTTCTTCCCATTATTTTCCCCGTTTAATTCTATTTCAATTTCAATTTCCCTACAATGTTCTATCTTTAACTGCTTTTAAACCCATTTTTTTCTTGCTTTTTTATTTTAAACCCATTTTTTTTTCAACTCATTATTTCTATCTTAAAAATTTTTATTTTTTAAATACATTTTTTTATGTTACCTAAATTGTTCTTCTTCCCAATTTTCTTCTTCAATACAATATTCTATCTTAATACACTATTTTACCCCTTTGTATTTACCCCTACATTATACTATGTTCTAAATTTTTCATTTTGTTTCTATCTTCAACCATTATTTCTTCTTAACTACATTATTTCCTTTAATTTGTTTTCTATCATTTAACACTATTTCTTTTTTTCCAATTTTTCTATCTTAAACCCCTTTGTTCTATCTTTCCAATTTTTTATCTTAAATACTATTTCTATCTTCCCTTTATTTCTATCTTTAATTTTTCTTTTCCATTCACCAAAACTCTTATTTTATTTAACTCTTTATTTTTCTATCTTCCCTTATTTCTTCTTTTAATTTCATATTTCTATCTTACACACTATTTCTATCTTCCCATTTTCTTCTTACCCCTTCTTTTTATTTCTACATTTTTTCAACTTTTATTTTTCTTAAAACTTTTTTCTTCTTACAACATTATTTCTATCTTTAAAAACATTTATTCTTCATTAACTCCCAAATTTATTTAACATTTTTTATTTTTCATTCATCTTCGTTACACCATTATTTCTATCTTTAAACTCCCTTTTCTTCTTCCTTAATTTATGTTCTACATTTTTTTTTTTTTCTATCTTCTACCATATTTCTTCTTCAAACATTTTTATCTTTAATTTTACATTATGTTTATCTTAACTTTTTTCTATCTTCAACTCCCTTTTTTTTCTTCCATTTCTATTTCCCCTTTTTCTTTTTAACTTTGTTTTTATTCTTTTTATTCTATTTTTCCACTATTTCTTCTTCCTCATTGTTCTATCTTTCCCAACCAATTTCTATTTAAACTACTTGTTTATCTTTTCAACTCTTTTATTTCTATCTTCACTCATTTTTCTGTCTTGAACCTTTACAATTTCTTCTTTTTCACTTTTTATTTTTCTTTATTAAAATATTTCATCTTACTTCATTTATGTTTTTCTTACAACCAATTATATTCTTCTTTAAAAACCCTTTTTTTATTTATTAAACAAATTTCATATTTCTTCTTAAACCACCTTTATTTTCTATTTACAACCGCTATATTTCTATCTTTTTTAAAATATTTATCTTAAAACAATATTTCTATTTTTCTCATTTTATTTTTTATTTACTTCAAATTTATGTTCTTCTTTTTAACAATTTTTGTTTTTATCTTCCTCATTTTTCTTCTTCAACTACTTATTTATCTTAAAAATTTACACCTTACTTTTCCTTTTTTAAATATTAAATTAATTATTTCTATCTTACAATTTTCCTTTTGTATCGTTCAACTCTTTTATTTTTTTTCAATTTATTATTTTATCGTTAAAACTCATTTTTATTAATCTTTTTAAACATTTCTTTTCATTTAACTACATTTTATGTTCTATATTTACCTCATTATTTCTATCTTACACTACATATGTTTTTTTATTTCAATTTTATTTTTCCCTGTTTTTCTTCTTACAGCTCCAAATTTTTCTTACACTCCTTATTTCTTTTTTTTTAAACATATTTTTATTCGTTGCAACTTTTTTCATTGTTTTCTTCTTACAACCATATGTTTATCGTTAAAATTTTAAATATTCTATTTAAACCCTTTTTTCTATCTTCCTTTTTTTTATTTCTGTTTCAACACAATTTTTTCTTTTCTCAATTTCTACTTCAAAAAATTTATTTCTTCTTTAAACTCTTATGTTTATCTTTTTTTAACTACATTAAAATTTCTTTTCTTCAAATATGTTTATCTTACAACCATTATATATCGTTAATCATTGTTCTGTTTCAACCTAATTCATCTTACTCAATTTCTATCTTCTCTATGTTCTAAAAATTAAACTTTTTTCTTCGTTAACCTTCATTATTTCTATCGTTCCTCACTTGTTTCTTCTTAAAATTTCACTTTTATTTCATCTTCAACTGCTTTTTCTATTTTTAAACAACCATTATGTTTTATATTTACTTTTTTTTATCTTACCTTTAATATTTCTTCGTTCTTACATTTATTTATTTTTCCTTTTTATTTCTCATTTTACCTGCCTTGTTCTAAAATTAACCAAATTGTTCTATTTAAAATACTTTATGTTCTTCTTTTCACTATGTTCTTTTTTTCATTATTTCTTTTCCCTTTTATTTCATTTAAATTTTCATTTTTATCTTCCCTTTCACTGTTTTCTTCCTCATTTGTTCTATCTTCTTTTTTTATTTTTCATCTTTTTAACTCATTTATGTTCTATCGTTAAACTACTATGTTTTGTTCAACCTTTTCCTTTTTCTGTTAAAAATTTTTTATTTAACTACAATTTCTACTTCAACTCTTTTCTTCGTTTTCTTTTATTTTACATTTCTTTTTTAATTGTTAAATCCCCAATTTCTTCTTAACCTTTCTTTTAAAACTTTTATTTCTGTCTTAAACCCTTATTTTTTTACCTATATTTCTTTTTAATTCCTTTTCTATCTTTTAACTTTTTATTTTATCTTCAACTACTTTTTTTCTTTTTCAACTCATTTTTTCTATTTTTCCCTTATTTTCTATTTCCTTCATTAATGTTTTTTAAATTTTTGTTCCCCTTTATTTTTTTAAAACCCTACCTTTTAAATTTTCTTCACCTCTTTTCATCAAAACTATATTTCTATCTTTAAATACTATGTTCTTCTTCAATCCTATTTTATCTTACCTTCTTTCTTTTTCGTTCCCATTTTTTCTTCTTCCTTTCTATTTCTATCTTACAACCATATGTTCTTCGTTACTCATTTTCTATCTTCAACTACATTTTTTTCTATCTTTAACTCACTATGTTCTATCTTTACTCATTTATTCTATCTTCCCCAACTATTTTAAATTTTACCAAACTGCATTTTTCTATCTTCAACCTTTATTTCTTCTTCCTTTTCTTTATGTTCTATCTTCCTTTTTCTTCATTAAAACTCATTATTTTTCTTAAAAATTTCCCCATATTCATGTTAAAACAACACCAAATTATTTCTTCATTTACCAATTTGAATATATTTAACATTCCTTTTTTTCAACTTACCTACTATTTCAATATTTTTCTTCAACTATATTTCTATTTTTTCTTCCCTTTCTTTTTTTTAAACACTATGTTCTTCTTCAACTAATTTTTATTTCAACACATTTGTTTCAATCTTATCACTGTTTTTGTTTTTTCTTTACCCCCCCTCATTATTTCTTCTTCAACAATTTTCTATCTTCAATTCATTTTTTTCTATATTAACTACATTATTTTATGTTCAAACTTATTTTCTTCTTTTTTATTTTTCTATCTTTTTTACATTATTTTTTCCTTCTTTAATATTTTATATTCTATCTTAACTACATTTTTCTTTTAAACAATTTTTTATCTTTTTTTCTTCTTAAAATATATATTCTTCATTACAACTATTTTTTTTATCTTCCTTTTTATGTTCTTTTTCTTCATATTTCTATCTTACTTATATTCTATCTTAAAAATTTTTTTTATTTAAACCATTTTTTAATTTTTATTATGTTCTTCTTCAACTACTTTTCTATCTTACAACTAATTTTCTTGTTATTTCATATGTTCTATCTTAAAACTACCTTTTCTATCTTCAACTCTTTTTTTTCCCTTTTTTTCTTTTAAACTAAATATTCTACTTTTTCATACTTTTTTCTTCAACTAATTTATGTTCTATCTTCAACCTTATGTTCTATCGTTAAACCCATTATTTTATTTTTTTTTAAAACACTTTATGTTCTGTTTCTTTTTTTTTACATTTGTTCTGTCGTTCAACCATATTTCTATATTAAAACCCATGTTCTTCTTCAACTCTTTTTTTTTTCTTCTTTACACTTTTCTGTTTACATTAACTACTATTTTATTTTACCCTCTATGTTCTTTTAAAACTACATTATTTCTATTTATTTACCCATTTTTTCTTTTTTTCCATTTTTCTATTACATCTTTTATTTCTATCTTAAACTACTATTTCTTTTTTTACAACTACATTTTAGTTTAAACTATTATTTCTATCGTTTTTCCTTTTTTTTTATATTTCTTGTTCAACTACATTGTTCTATCTTACACTAATTTTCTGTTTTTTAACCTTTCATTTAATTTTTCTTCTTCAACTCATTTCTTCTTAACTTTTTTATGATCTTCAACTACTTTTTTTTTAAAATCATTTTTCTTCTTACAACCATTTTTCTATCTTTTTCATTTTGTTCTTCTTCCTATTGTTTCATTTAAAACCCATATTTCTTTTTACAACTGATTATGTTCGTATTTCTACATTATTTTTTTGCTATCTTTTAAAACACTTTATTCTTGTTAAACCCTTTTTATTTCTTCTTACAACACATGTTCTATCGTTCCTCACTTTATTTCTTCTTCAACCATTTTCTTTCCTTTTTTTTAAACTCTTATTCTTCTTCAACTATTTCTTCATAAAAACCCTTATTTTATTTCATTTTATGTTCTATCGTTAAAACCCCTATTTCTATCTTAAAACACACTATTTCTTCTTCACTTCCTTTTTTTCTTAATTAATTATTTTTTCCCTCTTTTTCTATCTTCAACCCCTTTTCTATCCCCCCTTTAATTATTTCTATCTTACAACCATTATATTTTTTATTTTAACCTTTATTTTCTATTTTAAATTTAAATTCTATCTTTTAAACTTTTTTTATTTTTTGTTCAATTTTGCATTTAAAATTTGTTTTCTTCATTAAAACACACTATTTTGTTTTAATCCTTTTTTATCTTTAAATTCATTTGTTTTTATTTGAACTCTTTTGTTTTCTTTAAAATTTCTACTTTAAATTTTCTTCTTACAACCTTATTTTCTTTTAACTACATTTTTCTATCTTAAACACCTATGTTCTATCTTCAACCCATTTCTTTTCGTCATTTTTTTATTTTCATTTGTTCTATCTTTACAACTCATTATTTCTATCTTTAAACTACTTATTTCTATCTTCCTGCACATAAAATTTCTATTTAATACTTATGTTCTTCTTAAACCATTATTTCTTCTTACAACTACATATATTTATTTCAACATACTTTTTTTGTTCTATTTTAAACTACATTTATTTTCTATCTTCAATACATTATGTTTTTCGTTACTTTACATTTATATTCTATCTTAAATATTTATATTTTTCTTAAAATATTTTTCTTCTTACAACTCCTTTATTTTTTCATTCCCTTCATTTTGTTCTTCTTAACTACTTTATTTCTGTTTACAACTACTATTTCTATCTTAAAACCCCCTTTTTAAATTTTTTCTTCATTACCTTTTTATGTTCTATCTTAAACTAAAATATTTCTATCTTCTCTATTTCTAAATTTTAAATTTTATTTTTATTTCTTTTTATTCTTCTACCTTTATTGTTTTTTTAAATCTTTTATTTTTATCTTCAACTACTTTTATTTCTTTTTTACAATTTTCCTTTTTTTATTTTTTTTTTTATTTACCTCTTTTTCTATCTTTAAATACATTTTGTTCTATCTTACAACTCCCTTGTTTTTGTTCCCAACTCTTATTTCTTCTTACCTTTTATTTCTTCTTACAACTCCCTATTTCCCTTTTTAAACTACACTATGTTCTATGTTCCTAATTTTATCATTTTTTTTATTTTCTATCTTACCTTAACCTTTTCTTTTTTCAACTCATTATTTTATCTTCTTTCTTATTTTATTTTTTCCTCTATTTCTATGTTTTCAACCTTTTATTTTATCATTTCCTTTTTATTTCATTTAAACTCATTATGTTTATCTTCCTCCATTTTATCTTACAAACTCATATATTTTCCTCTTTTTTCTACTTAAAATTTATGTTTATCATTCCCCATTCTTTCTTCTTTTTCAACTACACTATTTCTATCTTCAACTCATATTTATATCTTACCTCCTTTTCTATCTTTCCTTTCATTATGTTCTATCTTAAAATTTTACATTTATTTCTATCTTAAACCTTTAAACCCTATTTCACTATATTTCCTTCCTTTTAATTTTTTTTTGTTCCTAACTTTTTTAAAATTTTTCTATCATTTAAACTATTTTTTTAAATTTTGTTCTTCTTTCCTTTTTAAAACCAACCCTTTTCTATCTTCCTTTCATTTTTTTTTTAAAATTTTTTTCATTTAAAACCTCATATTTTATCTTAAACTACACTATTTTATTTTAATTTTCTTTTATTTCTATCTTTTCTACTATGTTCTTCATTACAACACTTTATGTTCTATCTTCCCTTTTTTCTTTTTATTTTTCTTCATTCCTCATTTTTTCTATTTTCTATTAATTTACTTAACCTTTTATTTCTTTCTTAAATACATTTATTTTATATTTTCCTTTACCTTTTATGTTCTCATTCTATTTCATCTTCTTTTCATTTACAACTTCATTTGTTTTATTCAACTCACTATTTTTCTTCCTGTTTATTTCTTCTTAAAACTATTTTTCTATCATTCAACTCCCAATGTTTTTTCAATTTACATTTTTTCATTTATTTCTTTTTTTAAACTCACTATGTTCTATCGTTAAAAAACCAATATTTCTGTGTTAACTCCTTTATTTCTTACTTTCCCTAACTACCACATATTTCTATCTTTCCCCGCTTTTTAAACAATATGTTTATCAAAACTCATTATTTCTTCTTCAACTCCTTTTTTCTATCTTCAATCCTTTTTCATTTTTTTTCTATCTTCAATTTAATTTTTTTGGTTCACTTTTTTAAATTTACCTTTTTCTATCGTTCAACTCATTATATTTCTATTTTGTTCTTTTACAACTACATTATTTCTTCTTCTTTCCTATGTTCTATCTTAAACTACATTTTTCTTTTTCAACTCATTTCTTTTTAACTTTAATTTATCTTAAACTACACTTGTTCTATCTTTCCCTTCATTATGTTCTTTTAAAATCATTTTCTTTTTACACTATTTTTTTTTTTATCATTTACAACTCCTATGTTCTATCATTTTTTTCATATGTTCTATCGTTCCTCATTGTTCTATCTTAACTAAAATTGTTCTATCTTCAACTTGTGTTCTATCTTAAAACCTTTTATTTCTATCATTCCTACAATTTCTATCTTCAACTCCTTGTTCTATGTTTTAACTACTATTTCTATCTTTTTCTTTCACTTGTTCTATCATTCCTCCCCTTTTTACTTTAAATTCTTTTTCTTCTTCCTTTTCTTATTTTTTCGTTACAATTTCCTATGTTCTTCTTTCTTTTTTGCAACTTATTTTTTTTTTTTTTTATCTTTTAAACTCATTGTTTATTTCAATTAAAAACCAACTCCACTATTTCTATCTTTTCTTTTTATTTCTATTTAAAACTACATATGTTTTCATTCCCTTCTTTTATGTTCTTTTAACTCCCAGCCCTTCTTCAACCCTTGTTCTATCTTACAACTCTTATCTTCTTCTTATGTTCCTTTAAGAGCCCTTTCTTTTAATACATCTCCTTGGTATTGTTGGTTTCAAGAGTTGAATACCTATAACGAGGTTGACAAAATGGACAATCAAAATTGAAAAGTGCCCGGTTAAAGATGGACAATAGAAAAATTGAAAGTGACCGTTGAAAGTGGAAAAAGGGGTAAAGGGAATGAGAATGTCGTCTGAGGTTGCTGGGCGTGGGATGACCTTTGTTGACTTTAAAAAAAGGGTGTCTGTTCGCTGTTTGTTTTTTATTTTTCCCCTTAACTACTGGTTGTGATCTTGTATTTTTTTCTTATCCATAAATTCTACTACTTTTTGATCTGTTTTTTTTTTATCCCTAAGTTCTCTGGTTGTGATCTTTTGGGTTTTTTTTCCATTAAATTAACTACTACTGGTTTGATCTGTGTGGTTTTTTTCCCAAAAATTAAACAATTGGTTGTGATCTTTTAAGTTTTTTATCACTAATTTAAACTACTTATTTGTGATCTGGTTTTTCGCTGAGAACGTGGTTGTTCCCCCCTGGAACAACGTCATGCGGAGGCATTCAAATTCAGCGGTGTAATTGTACAGTAAATTTTGTCCCCGAAGTTCTCGTTCGCCCTTCCAAAGGCCGGGGTTAAATCGGATTTTACCATTCTTTGCGAATTTTTCCTACGTCGACATTGTAACAATACCCAACGTCGCGCATTGATGGAAATTTTCCCCCGTCACGCGAATTTAAGCGTTTTATTTTCCCCGGGCATTAGATGGGATTTCTTTATCACGCGACATTAGATGACGGAATTTTTATATGCCCGCGACATCAGTTGCGAATATTGCAATATTCCGCGCATTATATGACGAATATCGTCACTTCCCCCGAATTTTTTGGGGAATAATCCCCTTGTCCCACATTGGTGACAAAGAAATTCACGCGAATTATTAACGATATTCCTATTTTCGCAATTAATACGAATTTAATGCCCCGGAAATTAAACCCAAAAACCCCAATATGGTTTAAATTTCAAAACTTTGAGCTAGAATAAATCAAAAAATTTTCAACTTGGAAAAATTTTTGAAAAAAAATTTTTAAAATTTTTTTTTCCCCCCCCTTTTCCCCCCCCTTTCGGTCTGGGGTGGGGGGGGGGGAGGAGGGGGTTTGGGGTTGGGGGGGTTTTTGGAAGCCAATTTAATCAAAACTAATGTTTTTTTGTTGAATTTGTTTAGTAATGTAATTTGGAGTTTGTTGTCTGCTAATTCGGTTGTTTGTGTGTGTGTGTGTTTTGTGTGGAAGTTAGTTTTTAATTTTTGTTCATTGTTTTTTTAGTTTATGAATTTATTTTTTTGGATTTCTTTTGTTTGTTTTTGTTCGTATGTTAAAATTTGTTAGTTGGTGTAATTTTTTTGTGTGTTTCTTTGTTTTGTGAATTTTTGGTTGTATAATGTGTTATTTGTGTAATTTTTTGGGTTTTATAAATGTTAGTTTTGTGAATTTTTTTTTCTTTTAATTTTTTAATTTTTTTTTGTTAGTTTTTAAATTTTTATTTGGGGAAATTTCTTAATTTGTTAATTTGTTTTTTTATAATTGTAATTTTTAGTTGGGTAAATATTTAATTTGTTGGTTTGATTTAAAAAATTTCCCCAATTACATTTTAAAAAATGGGATAAAAATGCCCCAATTACTATGTCCCTAATATGGGATAAATACCCCCGTTACTGATCTAAAATGGGATGAAATTCGATTCTTATGTCATAAATATGAAAATTCCCCGATTATGATGTTTGAAATGTCAGTTTTGATGTCGGGAAATTCGTTCGATGTACAAATTCCCAGATTTTGTCAAAATGTTGTTTTTGCTGGGACAACATTTTTTTCGATGGGGCGGACATCAGGGGGCCCCTTAAAGGAAGGGCCAGTTGGTCATTAAGGGGGCGACCGGTTTTGTCAATAACCCGTCTGGTACACCATCAATAGAGGGCCGTCTGTTCATCAATGGACGCTAGTCGGGAAAATAAATAGACGCCAGCTGGTACATAAACGGGCCCAACGATCATCAAGGGAAGCCCAGTCGATCATCATAACGTCGTCGGGGACATCAAGGACGCAACGGGTTCAGCGCCCCCCTTTGTCGGTAGACGACCGTCTGGTCATAAATGGACGCCAGTCTGTCATCAGTAGACGTCAGTCGGACATCGAGACACCAGTCTGGTTCAAGGGAAAAATGACCAAGGTACATAAATAGCCCATCTTCATCATAACACCAGACGGCTTGATTATAAATTCGGAATGGAAAAGGTAGTTTGAATAGGATTGATGTGTAGCGTTTTACCCTTCGTTCTCCCTTTTGATAGTCTTTCTTTTGTTAAATCTTTCTCTCTCTCTCTCTCTTCTCTCTCTCTCTCTCTCTCTCTCTCATACATCCCCCCCCCCCTCCACTCCTTTTTTAATATTTTCGGGGCCCTGCTCCCCCAATTTTCTCACTCTCCACCTCCATCTCCCCCACACTCCATCTCACCCCCTTTTTAAATCTTTTTTCCCCAAAGACTCTTTTCTCTCTCTCTCTCTCTCCACCCTCACATCTCCCCCCTCATATCTCACCCCCCCCTTTCCCCACCTCATCTCCCTTTTTTTTTAAAATCTTTCTTCTTTAACTCTCATCCTCTCTCTCTCTCCTCCCCCCACCACCCCCTCATCTCACCCCCAACAAAATTTTTCATTTTTTTTCCCCCCCCCCCCAAAAAAAATCTCCCTTTTGTTTTGTTTTTCCTGTTGTTTTATGCTTTCCTTTATAAAGGGCAGAACAAGGTTGAAAGGGTTTATTTTGATTTTAGGGTTTAACAAGCTTCTTCCTTGGAGCCGGGGTTCTTGCGGGGTTTGGGACTGTAGCCCCCTTTGATAATTCTTAAGGGGGTTTGAACTTTGTTGGGGTTGGGGGGCGTTTTTTGGTTTTTTTCGGGAAAGGTTTTTTTTAGGGGTTTTGGAGGTTTAAAAATTTTTAGGTTTGTTTTTCTTCCACTATTTTTTTATTTTTGGGAAAATCTTTGGGGTGGGGGTTTTTCTACGAATGGGGGTATTTTTATATTCTGGTTCTTATCAATTGTTCATCAACCCAGAATAAGTAAACATTTTTTTCCCCCCAAAGGTTGTCTAAACTTTTCAAAAATTTTTATCTACTCGATTTTTTCTTTTCCCTTTTGTGAAAAACCTGAACTTCATTGACATTCTTATTTTTTATCTTGTTAAAAAAACTTGGAACCCAAAAAAACATATTTCTTTCTTGAAAAAATTTTTACGTAATGTCTAATTTCGAAGGGAAATTAAAATTTTGTATAAATCCCCCAAAGGTTTAATTTGGCTAAAATTTTTCTTCATATCAGATGTTTGAGGACAGATCATTCAATTTCATAAAAAAAAAACCTTTTTTGCTGACCTTTTTCTTTATCGGGATAAATGGGTTAAGGGAATTGGGTTTTTTCTCTGGAAAAAAAATTGTACTTGTTGTTGTGGATAAAAATTTACTTAAACAATTTTTTTTCCCATTGTCTAAAAAGTCAATAGTTTGCTCTTCTAAATCTTTGCTGTTTTATGGACATTCTAACATGAAACCATCCCCAATTTTCCCCTTTTTTTTGGGAGTTAAAGGAAATCTTATCTTGAAACCCGGGGAAAAAAAACATTCTTGATCTATTTTAAAACTGGGTCTATAAATTTCTTTTAAAATTTTAAAAAGAACATTTCATTTTCTACATTTTTTTTCCCTTTTTGGCATTTTTTTTGTTATTTTATTAAAAAGGTAATTTTAAAATTTTAAAAATAATTATAATCGTAATTTGATCTCATTTTTAAGTACTTTATACATCTTTTTTTTATGTTTTTTAACACAAAATTTTTTCGAAAAGTTTTTTAAAATTTATTATCATATATAATTGCAATCTTATTTTTGTTTTTTGGGAAATTTTTAAAAAATTTAATTTTTAATTTCAATTAAAAACTAACTAATCAATAGTATTCGGATAATAATAATTTTGAAAAATTTCAAACTGCCTCATGTTCCCATTAAAAGGCGAATTCCATTATGGGAAAAGGGCCCTGCTGATACCCATCCTCATCACAGGCTCTCGAGACTAAGCAACTCAATGATGTGATGTAAAAAGATTAAATTAAGGTCCCAAAAGGGGATTTTTCGAAGATGTGGGAAATTTAACAAACTGGCCCGGGGGACTATGTATAAATGGGGAAAAAACATCAAATTAAAAACCTTTTTTTCAGGATGTATTTGTTGCAAGATTTGTATATCATGAAATGGGCCTTTAAATTGCTTCTATTAAAATTTGACATTTGGATCCGTTATAATAAAAATTTTGATTTTTTTTCTTTTTTTTTTGATTGTGATGATGGTAATAACGCCAGATAAAAAAAATTTTTTATTAGGTGATGGTAATGGTGACGGTGCTCAGGGGAAATAAATTCTGTAATCTCTTTATGCCTTTTAAAAAAAACGCAATATTATTATGGGGGACGTCCCCGGGGAAAGTAAAATGTGGGCCCACCCGAAACGGGAAAGCAATCCAGTTTTCTTATATTTCGCCCTCAGTTATATCATCTAAACTATGATGCTTTTTTATCTCACTCTCAGATAAATTTATATCATCCGGGGTATCAGGCAGATTATATAATTTCAGCTCTCAGATGATTTTAATCCCGCTCTCAGATAACTTTTTCATTTCCTCTCAGTAAAATTTTATCATTTCAGCTCTCAGATGATTTTTATCTCTCGCTCTCAGATAATTACATCATCCGCCCCAGATAATTGGGTTGACGTTGGCCACTTTCCCACACAACAAACGGGCGTTGGGATTTAAAAGAACCAACAAAAATGTTTACTTGTCGGTGACGTCTCGGTCCGTCCAAAGCCAAAAATTTTTTCATTGGGTTTAACATATGGAAATTGTTAAGTTTAACTTTTGGAAAAAATTTCTAAGTTTCTATGGAAAAATATTTCTAAGTTTTAAAATATGGAAAATATTTTCTTTGAAACAAAAATCATAACGATGGGTGCTCTTGTCTCTAATCCTGTTTTTTATACCTTTGTGCATAACCTTTTTTTCTCTAATCCTTTTTTTCCTTTTCTTTTATAAATAGACCCATCCCCGTTTTTTTCCTTTTTTTGATAAATAGACCTCTTTTCTCTAATCCTGTTTTTTAACGTCAGGATTAAAAATTTCTGAAATTTTTTTGTGCGTTTTTTCGTGTTTTTTCCCTCTTTATCCGATTAATTTTGCGTGGGCCTTTTTTTTTATCCGGGTAACATTGCTCTTTAAATTTTTTTGTTTTAATCTTTGTGGTTGAAAAATTGTTTGTTGGGAAACGCTTTTGGTGAAAAATTTTTTTGTAATCTCCTCTAAAAATTAATTTTTGTTCTGCTTGTGGCTGAAAGTTGAATTTGTTTTTAATCTGCTTACTGGCTGAAAAATTAATTTGTTGGTAATTGTTGTAGAAAAATTAATTTTTGTAATCCTTTTTGGCGGGTTAATTTGTTGGGTTTTGTTAGTTTGAAAAATTTAATTTTTTGTAATCTGCTTTTGGGGAAGGTTATTTGAAAGGGTTAAAATTATTTGTTTAATCTGCCGTGGTAAAGATTTGTTTAATTCTTGTCAAGGTGATTTTTTTAATCTCTTACGTGTGAAAATTGGGTTTTTTGGTAATCTTTACTGGAAGTTAATTTGTTTTAAATCTTACTGGCAAAGATTAATTTTTTAATCTGCCGTCTGAAAAATTAATTTTTTAATCTGCTTCGTGGCTGAAAAATTGTTGTTTTCTGCTTCGTGGCTAAAATTAATTTTTTGGTAATCTGCTTACTGGTGAAAGAAATTTTTTTTAATCTGCCACGTGGGTGAAAGATTTTTTGTTGGTAATCTCTTGTTAAAAATTAATTTTTGGGAATCTTTACGTGGCTGAAAGTTGAATTTGTTGGTAATCTGCTTGGGTAAAGAGTTTTTGGGAATCTGCTTGTGGGTGAAAAAAATTAATTTTTTGGGATCTCTTGTGGGTGAAAGATTGTTTTTTAAAACTCTTCTTTCGAAAAATTGAATTTTTGTAATCTGTTGTGGCTAAAGTTGGTTTTTGGGAATCTCTTATTGTTAGTTATTTGTAATCTCTTCGTCTGAAAATTAATTTTTTTTCTTTCGTGGCTGAAAAATTTTTTTGGTAATCTCTTACGTGGCTGGTTTAAATTTTTTGGTAAACTGCTTCTTAAAAATTAATTTTTTAAAACTGCTTCGGGGAAAAATTAATTTGTTGGAATCTGTTGCTGGCTGGTTTTTTTTTGTTCCTTGTCGAAAGATTAATTTTTTGTAAACCCGTGGCTGAAAGATTAATTTTTTGGTAATCTGTTTCTGGCTGAAAAAATTGAATTTTTGGTAATCTCTTATGCTGAAAGATTAATTTTTTGGTAATCTTTGGGTGAAAAATTTAATTTTTTGGTAAATTGCATTGAAAAATTTAATTTTTTTTATCTTGTGGCTGAAAAATTTTTTGGTTTGTTCTTCGTCGAAAAATTAATTTTTTTAAACTTTCTTGAAATTAATTTTTGGTAATCTGCTTCGTGGCTGAAAAATTGTTTTTTTTAATCTGTTCTCTGAAGATTGTTTGTTTAATCTCTTCTGGGTGAAAAATTAATTTTTGGTAATCTCTTGTCGGTTAATTTTTGGGAATCTGTTCTAAAAATTAATTTTTTGGTAATCTCTTCGTCGAAAAAAGATTTGTTGGACGTGCTGAAATTAATTTTTGGTAATCTTCGTGGCTGAAAAAATTTTTGTTGGAATCTTTGGTGAAAAATTAATTTGTTGGTAATCTTTTCCCTTTTTTAAACAAAGGCTATTAATTTGTTGGGGTTAATCTCTTTTTGGGGCCCCGAAAAATTTTAATTTTTTTTTTATTTTTATCTACCCCCTTTGGTTTTAAAAATTGGGGAAATTTGTTTTTAAACTCCCTTTTTCGTGCTTTTTTGGTTAATTTTTGGGGTAATTGTTTGGTGCTTTTGGATTTATTTATTTTGTAATTTTTCTTACTGGCCCCCCTTTGGGTTTTTATTATTCCTATTTTATTTTTTTTCCCCCCGAAAAGATTTTCCCCCATTTTAATTATTTTAAAAAAAATTTTTGTGGGAAAGATTGGATTTATTGGGGGGGAAAAAGTGGAAATGAAAAAAATTTAAAATTGTTGGTTCTTTTCTTTTTTTTTTTGGCCTTAAAAAAATTTATTTATAATCTTCCTTTCGTTTTTTGGTGGGAAAATTTTTTTTGGGTAATCTTTTTTACATTTGTTAAAAATTAGATTTGTTTTAATTTTTTCCCCCTTGTATTTTAATTTTTTTGTATTTTTTGCTTTTTGTCTTATTTATCTTTTTAATACCCTCTGTTTAAGTTTTTTTGTAATTCTTCTTAAAAAACACTGAAAGAAAATTGAATTTTTGGTATCCGCTGAAAAAAATTTTTGTAATCTTTTTCTTTTTGTTTTCTAAGTTTTAGATGTTTAAACCGTCCCATTTTCTGGGGAAAAATTTTTTTGTTCTTAAGTAACACTAGTTCCCAAATTAAAAAATTTTTATAACCACTAAAATTTTCTAAGATTATTTTTTTTGGGGGTTGCACGTCTAAAAATTAATTTTTTATTTAAACTGCTTTTTGTGAAAAATTGAATTTTTGTTTTTTTAATTCTACGTGGTAAAAAATTTTTAATTTTAAAGTTCTTCTTGTTTCTAAAGATTTTGGTTGAATCTTTTTTGCTTTTTTCCACCTTTATGATTGGTTTTTTCCAAAATTTTGGGAAATGGTTTTTAAAGGGGTTTTGTGACTGTTGACAATTTGGACCTTGCCTATTTTTTATTTTTTTTTTTCATCATCTCTTTGTTTGGGTTTAAAACTAAAATTTCTTTATTCCCTTCTTTTTTTCTAATAAAAATATCGCGCAAATTCCTTTTTCCAAGGTTTTCTATGTTCCCTTTTCAAAGGGTTCGTCTTATAGGTGCTCATTCCTAAATTTATGAAATGTTAAAAAAGTAGTGAACATTTAAATGGGAATTTTTTTTTACCAAGCGCCATAGTGAAACCATGTTATTTTATCACTCAGATATTTATTGATGTATCACAGACATGAAAACACGTCTGTTCATGTCAGATGCATTTTTGGTCTCTCTTTGTTTACTAATTGTTCCTAGCAGCTGTTACTAAACCGTCACTATTTTACTACAAGCGTCATGTCTCGTAGTTATGTTTTTGCTTCTCTAGAGTACAACTACATAGTCTCAACTATTAAATAATCTAATTATACTACACTAACTATCTGGCTAACTGTCCATTCCTCCGCTTGCCATCTGGGAACTATGACACGTGGCTGAAAGATTGAATTTGTTGGTAATCTGCTTGCTTGATCTGAAGATTGAATTTGTTGTTTCTTGATGAAGTTCAGTACTGATGTTGTATACACTTTTTTTTACTAATGTCTTAATTTTTAAACCTGTCTCTTCTTGTTACTCACAGCATTCTGCGTAGACACTTCATCTCTGTGTTGACTAGTTTTCTGCTATCCTTTGATGTCAGTGTCCAGGTTTGGTACTGATAGCATCAATGTTGAGAAAGATTGTTGTCAATGCTCTTTTTGTGTTCATGATGACATGCTTGTATTTTATAATTGGTACCATTTGTCCTATTATTTGATTTGTTTTATTGCATCTAGTGTTGGATCTCATTAGTTATTGATAAGTAGATTCACTAAATAATATCTTTATCTAGCTCGATGTGTTCTTCTATGTTCTAGATACAAGAAGATATCGTCTGTCCTAATGATGGTAGCGTCCAGTGTTTATCTAACTCAATGTGTTGTTCTATGTTCTAGATATACAAGAAGATATCGTCTGCCCTAATGATGGTAGCGTCAGTGCACGGCTCCATGAATGTGTCTCACCTGACCAACTGTGTGACCTTCATGAAGATTGTATTTGTGGGGAGGACGAAATGAAATGTGGTAAGTAGCCGCAGATGTTGGGTTTTTCACTCATCAGCTCTCTTGTCTTTCTGTCTAATCAACCATTTACCTGTTGTCTGCCTGTCTATCCAACCATCTACCTGTGTCTAATCACTCTGTTGTATGTCTGTATAATAAACCACCTAACTGTTGTCTGTCTGTCTAATCATCTACCTGTTGTCTCTCTGTCAACCATTTTATCTGTTATCTGTCTGTCTAGTCAAGTAACTAGCTGTTTGTCTGTCTGTCTGAGTCAAGAGCTAGCTGTTGTCTGTCTGTCCAACCTGTTGTCTGTCTGTCTAGTCAAGCAGCTAGCTGTTGTCTGTCTGTCTAGTCAAGCAACTATCTGTCATCTGTATGTCTGAGTCAAGCACTAGCTGTTTTCTGTCTAGTCAAACAGCTAGCTGTTGTCTGTCTGTCAACCTGTTGTCTCTCTGTCTAGTCAAGCAGCTGGCTGTTGTCTGTCTGTCAACCTGTTGTCTGTATTGTCAACAGTTTATTCGTTTTAAAAGCTCTACATATATGTGTTGGTTTCTGGAGGCCCTGTCTGCCGTTATATGGGGCCCTGTCTGCTGTTATATGGGGCCATGTTGAGTCCTTTATATGGTAAACCGTCTGCATCTTTGTGAGGTCCCGTTTGTTTATTTGTATGTTCGTCTGCTTAGTTGTTTGTTCATCTACTTTGTATGCATCCCCGCTTAAAAAATTCCGACACCCTTCTTTATTGTCTGCGTCTGCTGCTCTGTCCGACCCCTTCTTTGTGATAGCCCTGTCTGTTTCTATATCTTGCATCTGTTAGCCATAAATCCTCATGGTTATAATTATCAATGTGAATGTCCGTAAACATGGCATCCACCAGCTTAAGTAACCTCGTGATTGACGTGAACAAATTGCAAACATAAACTTGATTAGCACGTTATTCAACAAATGAAAGGGCATGTGAGTTATGAGCAAATATTATATAAGCAACACGATCAAATTGCGGTTTGTTTTGTCTCACTTAAAACAGATTCACTACATCCAGTCTGAGACTAAGGTCTGGATTGCAATCAGAGTCTGAGACTCAGGTATGTAGATTCAATCCCCCAGTCTGAGAC